>JAQGAW010000098.1:0-44529 GCA_034698025.1 Phthiracarus crinitus
GTAGTACAGTATATGTCCATAAATATTTAAAACAAATAAGTCATTTTCATTATATAATGTTTCGGTCCGTGTTTTCCAATAATGCTCACATATTTTCGAAACAAATTGTGGTCATCACTCATTAATTGATGCTTACATTAATGTTTTATTCAATATAATATTAATTTTAAAAATCATATTAAATTTGGTTATTTAATGGAAACAAACTCAAACGCAAATGACGTTATTTTTCATTTATTCATTAAACATGCGATACATTAGATCACTGTTTTTTTAATTATTCGATAACAAATAACGTCATAAAACAAATTTAGATTTCAAAACCCTTAACGGTTTAAATTAGAATTAATTTAATGGAAAATATTTCCGATTTGTGATCTAATTATTAAAATTTAAAAGTCTCTAATTTGCAAAAAAAAAGAAGTTAATAGATTTAATAGGATATGTTCATACAATTCAACCTTACAATAGTAACAGTTTAATATTTATATTTATAAAGTTTAAATTTTTTTGAATTTAAGTAAATTGGATGAAATTTCAGGACTTATGCTATAAAACATGAACAATGTGTCTCAACAATAAATATTATAGTCTGAGCCATACTTCTGTTACAGTATACCTATCTTTGAAGATTTTATATGAGATGCGCATTTTTGTAAAAATTTAGTTACGTGTGAATAAACCACAATGTACCGTAGACTTGTAAACGGATATCCGACAAAATCGTCGGGTCGGATCGGGCTTGTATATAATCTCGTCGGGTTCGGGTCTGGTTTTAACATTTTTAGCGCATATCCGATTTTTCAAAAAATATGTACAGAGATTGGAACTCACTCCAGTAAAAATTGATAAAAAAAATTGCAATTTTTCAATTTACAAATTAATTTGAAACTAAAAATAAATATTTGTTCTAATACTTCAATAATATTTAAATTAGGCAGCAATTTTTTATAATAGTTCTTTTTATAAAATATATAGTTTTTCTATTTATTCTTATTTTCAAAGGGTCGGATATGGCAGTGTCGGGTTCGGGTCATGTTCAGAAAATTCGATCGATTTACAAGTCTAAAATAGTGCACTTTGTATTACTTAAAAATTTTGTTTTTTAATTTGATAAATTATTATTTACTTATTTTAAAATCAACAATTCAATATATATATACCGTATATATGGCTACGATTATTTGGGTTTAATAGCCTCTGTATCTTTCATTAAAATACGATTTTTATATTTAGAATACTTGAAATTTTTAAATCAAGTTGTGTGGGTCCAGATTGCGTGTTCATTAGATAATCCAACACATATTATGTTGGAATTAATAAATTATTTCAGATTTAAGCAGCAAATAAGTTAATTATTGGTAAACATACAGCATTACCGGTATTGTTATATAATATTACGGTAATATACAATGTTTATTGATTTAAATAAAATGTATTATTAAATTATATAAAGTAAATAAAAAACAGCTAACGGTACTTTTAAATGATAAATTTTAACAATGAAATAAATAAAAATGTGTTTTGAAATGTTTAATAAATTATAGAATTATAAAAGAATTTCGAATTATGATCAAGTTTTGAACATTAGTTTATTTTTAAATTTTTTAATACCGTAAACGTTACGATTTTATATTACTGCTATATTAACCTTAATTTCAAAATCTACATTATTTTATTATGTAAATTAGTAAGTAAGCTTAAGATTTATGAAAATAGATAAAGGGTACAAATCATTAATAAATCATTAGATATAAATCGTGCAATCGTTAGTATCAACGTATTCTTACATTATTTTCAATAAATCTTGTGTAATGCTATTTACACAATATTTTTAAACCTTTGCATAAATCTTTTCAGACATAAGATTTTTATGGTAAATAACTATCGTGAAAGTCTAAAGTCGAGAGAATGGATTTAAAGTCTGCCCGAAATATACTATGATTTAACTGAAATTTGAATGAAGAATAAATCGTTGAACTTTTTAACTATAAGCTACCAAATTATGTAGAATAACCGGTAGATTTAATTTTTATTGAAAGTGAGGTCTTTATAAATGCTCACTCTTTGTTCATTTTCGATTATTTATCACGTTATTTAAGTCGCAGAAAATTATATTTCAGTTATCAATATATATTGTATGATTTATACGTGTTTAGTAGAAACCATTTAAAAGAACTGTTTTATTATTACGAATTAAAAATAATTGCGAACAATTAATTAAGAAATTCTTTGCTTTTTGTCGGCAGCTAATGATGACCTGAAATTCGATACATTATTCGCTAAATTAATAGAACTTTGATTAGCAGACGCTTCAGATTTTTCAACTTTAATCTCTGGTTTCGTTTCGATTTCCGTATTATTAGTAACCAAAGCGTTCGCTTGTTTTTCGTTAAGATTTTGGTTTGATTGCGGTTGCGTTAACTTTGGAGG
Source organism: Phthiracarus crinitus (assembly GCA_034698025.1). Taxonomy (NCBI): domain Eukaryota; kingdom Metazoa; phylum Arthropoda; class Arachnida; order Sarcoptiformes; family Phthiracaridae; genus Phthiracarus; species Phthiracarus crinitus. The sequence goes on from JAQGAW010000098.1 coordinate 2,434, forward strand.
AAATTTTTTAGCCAATTCGCTCAACAATATATCGACGCGTTTTCTCTGAAATTTAGTACTGCTAACCGCTTCCTCTTTAGTCTTATCTTTACTCGATTTTTCTAATTTATCGCTATTATCTTTATCGTTATCTTTGGAAAACTCCCACCAATAGCCCTTTGATGGGTGATATCTGGAGTAAGAGTTCGCCTCATCGAAAGCCGATTGTAAGTGATGTACAGCCGATAATATTCGAAAGTTGATGATTGACATGAGATCTGGCGCTTGATATACAGTGCCCGCTATTATGTAATAATCGGCGATTGGAGTGACCTGTGATGGCGAGTGTCTGTGCTGTTTGCGGATCACGTAAAGTATCGGTTCCTGAACGTGCAATAGAATGTATTCGATTCCTTGCATATTACTATATATCATATATGATTATTATATATTAGCTCACATTTATGGTAATCTATAATCAATTGAAAGATCACCTTAATTGGTCGACACTCAATCTCTGCATTTTTACGATTTCGTTATTACATGTTCGGTCGTAGAATGGATTCGATCGTTCACTGAAATAGTCCAATACTGTGGACGGATTTATTAATGGAAGCCATGCGCTGTCACACCACGAGATGTACAATGGATTATCTGTATAGCGATAGCAATCACATCACATCTCACATTCAATGATTTGTCACATTAGTTATACCTTTTATTTCGTTCATTTTTGCAGTGCAAATCAAATCAATATTAATATTTAAATACAGAACAGTTAACCGCTAAACAGCTGTAGTATGATATCTACGGTTGAAATACGTTATCCCAATACACTAACATTTAACATTTAACTCTAGTATTCATTTAGCAGTATAGATGGCGATATGTGTTAATATTATTTATTCGCTTCAATTTAATATTTTATAGGCTCAGTAAACCATCGAATTTTCCGATGATTTTCATATCGGTTCGGTTTGTTTTTATAACACTCGGTTCTTAAAATCCGAATTTAATGCGTAGCAAATGAAAACATCAATGAATTAATTTGAAATTACATCACAAAATAAAAAAACCCATTGAAAATGGGTTGTCTATCAATTTCCATTCTTAATCAACTATTGTAGTGATAGTGATGCAAAAAAGTTAAAATTTAAAGACTTTCCTTTACATTTAACCTTAACTCCTAGAATTATTTTAACCCTATCATAAACTGGTTGATTATTGTTTTAACTTCAACTTTAACCAGTTAAAACTTTTTAACTCCTTTCCCCCAACTTTCATAAAACGTTTAAATTTCGAATACGTATAAGTTAAATAATATCCAATAAAAATTAATTTTATTCATTATTATATAATATTAATTACATATGAAAAGTTAATGTTAATATTATTTTTATTTTTAACTTGAACTGTTAAGAAAATCTTCCACATAGCTTTTAACTTAACAGGTTAACTAGTCAAAATGTGCAAATTCTAGTTATACAAATTGAAGCTACATTTTAACGAATTCATTTTATTCGTTAATTAATTTAGATAATTTACCATTTTTCGATATATTTACTAAAGCTATTTTTGAGAACGACTTTTGTAACAAAGCTGTGCTAATTATGATGAGACAGGGTGTCCAGAGTGTCTAGAAGAAAATTTAGAAAATTAAAAAGAGAAAAAATTCAATTATTATGATCGCTATTACCGTAATCATAGTTACACAAGGGGGTGTTGGCCCAGGGTTGACCCCCCTAGAAATTTTTAGAAAATATGACCAGCCCCACCTAAAATTTGAGAAATTCAAGGAAGAAAAAAAATTGAACATTTTGAAAATGATTTTTGGTCAAAAGTTAAAAAATTGTGCATCAAAACCGATGAGTTTTTGTAACACCTTTAAATTTTTTTCAAAATTTTAAAAAATTATCTTTTAAATTCATCGAGTTTTTCGAGGGGGAGTGGTTTAGGCTTCTGTCTAGGAAAAAATTTGGAAAAAATTTTTTTTTAAAAATTTTGGTACGTAGTCCAAAAATTGTCGTTTAAATTCGATGAGTTTTTTTACCCCCCTTTAAAAATTGAGATTTCCAGAATCTGACCCCCCCTAGAGGTTCAACCTTGTGTAACTATGCTATTAATGCACTCAGAATTACCGAGTTGTGTAACTTAAAAAGATTCTTGTGCGCATTAATAGAGATCAAAATAATTCATTAATGAGAAATGATTGAGGTCCACACAAGACGAGTCAAGTTTAAAATTCAACCCGAACATAGTTAAACCAGAAAACCCGATAAACCGACATAAAAATATTTAATGAGTAGAAAATCATTAAAATCTTTTAAATAATAAATAATTGGAAAACTAATATTAAAATTCTAATTATGTTAAGTTAAATTTTCTTATTTCTAAAGAATTTCACTATTTATTTATGTTTAATTTCATAAGTATTGTACAAAATTATTTTTGAAGATAAAATCAGAAAATAACTATTTAGTCATAAAGTCAAAAAAAACAAAAATATTTAGTTATCTGTTTTTTCTGGTTACTATAGGATTTAATTTAAAACATTAGTTTATTTTATTCCAACAGAATTTTTAAAAATCAAACCGAATCGATAAAGAAACCTTCGGGTTTAACCAACATGAGAACATATTTAATTTTTATCTCAGTTGAGACAGACTAAAATTGCATTTATCTAGTTATTTTATAAAAATATAAAATATTTTGTAATAATAATAAATAAAATTTAAATTTGTAAAATTAAAGTTTGGACAAATTTCATAAATTATAGAAACTTTAAACTCCGACATTAAACGTACAAAATTTTAAATATTACTGTGATGTATAAAGAAATTTAATAAATAGAAAAATCGACAATAGGGTATTATTTATTTTTGCTATAACTTTTCGAAGTGTTTGTTTAGAATTTTATTTAGATTTATAAGCATTAGCCTATGGATTATCGAGTTTATTACCGGCTTTGTTAGCATTCACATACATTATAACGTAGTTATCCCAAACATTAAAATCTATAATTAAAATGTGCATTACACTAATTATATAACCATCATATCATAATTACAACTTACTATAATAAAATTAATAGCTTTTAACTTAAATGCTTTGTTTATTCAATTAATAATTTATTAAATTTAATTGGAATAAAACAAAATAAAATAAATAAAATTTTTGAGCTCAGTCGAGGCAACTTTGGAGTAGAGCTGTTCGCGAATCCAAAAAATAATTGATTCGAATCAATCCGCAAATTTTTTTAATGCATCCGTACTTTCAATTTAATTTGCAATCCTCAGTCTGCAGCGGATATCATAAAATGCAAAATATTATTATAATTTTGGCGTTTTTATAATATTTTATGTGTGCTTTGGTAACAGTAAATCGAAGGATTATTGAGCAAAAATAATATAATAAAACTTCTATTAATTCTTGATAATACAGTATATATGTGAATTGAATATGCTAATACTTAAATATATGTATATATATTTTTCAATAATATTCCATCGATATATATAATCTATTAAATTATTTCCTGTTTTAAAATAAAATAAAAAAATATGCTGCGGTTATTAAATCCACGGATTACTCTTTTATTAATGACACGATCCCCAGATAAATCATTAATCCTTTCAGCGCTTAATCAGCATATCAAAACGATTCACTAAACCACATTCGCGAAAATCGCTAAATATTGGAATTATCATAAGCTAAAAACAAATAAATTGTTTTTTATGAAAACTTTTGATGTTTAGACAAAAAAATAAATTCAATAAAAATTGCAATTTTGGCTGACCCTGCTTGATATACCCTCCTTTATGGGTTAATTTAATATATTATTTAAGTCCAACCAGACATTATTTAAGTGTAAAAAAATTGGAAACAAATTTCAAAGTTTGCCTACAATTTGATTAATAGTTTATTTATTCGTTAGTCATAACATTTTAGAATGAATTAACACTCATACAAACCTAATAGTTATACACAAATACAGTATAACTCCTTAATACAGTTATCGGTTTTTAATGTTTTTTATCATTTGATAAAAAACAGAAAGTTAACACGAGATCACAAACATATATAGCTGTTTATTCAATGAGATTAGAATAGTGTTTGGCAGTATTGTCTGTATGAAAACTGTTGCCCCAGAACTTTAAATTACCATCATATTCGAAATTGTCATTAAATTATTCTTAACAATTATTATTTAAAACTATCGAATAGTTTTTTGTTCACAATAGCGCATAACTCTTAACAGAAAGAGTGAAGTTTGTATTCACTGAGGGACGAGACACTAAAACGCGTTTCAGCCTACTCTGACTTAACTTCGCTGTTAAGGTGTAGTGGGAAGAGCGACGATAAGCAACGCCCGTCGGTTAACGCAATAGTTTTGATGCCGCATGTCGGCAGTGATCAGTTCCAAATTGAATGCGAGTTGCGTATAAAGTCTGTAAATCCAATATTATTCAATGTTCAATGTATGTGCATGTGTGTGAGTGTGTGCTCTATAGGACTAAACTTTACGCAATAAAGCACTACTATATAGCTTTATGAGAGACATTAGCTTTCACTTTCACTTTTTTATACCAATTAAAGAGTGAACAACATTTATTTACATTCATCATAATTGCATCTTTGTTTAACGCGAACGTTGAAACTGAAAGTTTTCTCAATCACAGTGCTATCCCTCCCACCCATAGTTAAATAGTGTTGTGGCCGCACATAAGTTTGTGTGAATTATTTTCTCAAATCATTTTAAGTTTGAAATAGTTTCTCCAGTTTTATTGCAACATTTGGTGTGCGGTTGACGAGTGAGTGCGCGTAAAAGTTTTCACAAAACTTTCACTGAACGGACAGATAGACCCCAAATGGCGCAAAGGGTAAGAATACGTGAATACTTGGTATTAAGTTAGAGCCCGTTTCCCTAAATGGTAAACGTATACTGCGTTTCCAATGGAGAACGTGTCACGTTTTACTGCCTGCTTCTGATTTATGAAGTTTTTACGGGGTCTTCAGTAGACACATATGGCCTCTAAAGATTTACGTTTAGTGAGTTGATTGTCGTTTATTTTAATAGTACGACGACGGCCTTTCGCATTACGGCGCTATGGAGAGCGCGTACGATCCACTCGGACGGCAAATGCAGTCACTAAGCCATGGTCCACACATGAATCACGGACCATCGATGCATCAGTATCATGGAAATCATGTCATGACCAATCATGTTATGGGTGCCGTCCCAGATGTTCATAAACGAGACAAAGATGCTATTTATGGGTACGTTATTCCAATAACATAACATAACGTTAACTTTGTTTATTTCTTAATATCTTTTAAATAAGTGTTGCGATAATAAAAACGGCAAACATTTATTTTTTATATAATACTTTTATTTATGAATTTATGCCATAATATAATTTATAATTTTATTAAAAAAACTTTTTTTTAATAGTCATCCATTATTTCCATTATTGGCATTAATATTCGAGAAATGCGAATTAGCGACATGTACGCCAAGAGAACCCGGTATTGCTGGTGGAGATGTGTGCTCCTCTGAATCATTCAACGAAGACATCGCTGTATTCGCCAAACAGGTAACAACAAAAAACGCAACTGAAGCACATTTCTATTTATTTATGTAACGAAATGTGAAACTTATTTAAATTTTTTTGTCTTTCTTTGTTCTAAAATTTTAATTTGCATTTCATTTTACTTTTAGATTAGACAAGAAAAACCATATTACGTACCAAATCCTGAATTAGATAGTCTTGTAAGTAACAAATAAAGCGTAACACAAAGCGTGTGTAAAACGCAGTAACATTTGTTTTGTTACGATTTTTTTGTAGCTCTAAAATATAATTGTGAATTAATTTTTAATTTTCTGCTCTCTTTTATTGGCAGATGGTTCAAGCGATTCAAGTGTTAAGGTTTCATTTATTAGAGTTAGAAAAGGTAATCAAAAATAATTTAAACTCTCGTACAACAAAACAACAACAAAACAAAACAGAATCTCTTTCTTTTCTTTTGGTTTTTTGATTGATTGCAATTAAAAGCTTATCATATTATGTATATTATCGCTTGTTCATGGCCTTGCAGTTTGATTGTGAAGGATATTGTTATTTTTGGCAAAAATGTTAGCGAATCGATACCCATCATTGTGTGTGTGTTGTGTTTTTGTATACTTTAACTACATTTTCGTTAGCAAACGCTTTTATTTATATAAGATTTTTCGATACGTACTATGAATGGCTATTTGAGTTTTTATTTTCGCGTAATATGTGATTAAACTTTTTTCCCCGCAGATCAGAAAATGAAAATACTAGTATAAAAAACGGTTTCCAAATCACTAGCCTTAGCCTCCAGTACCACCCCTTTAAAGAGAGGCTTCGTTTATAAGATGCAATATTTTTTTAGACTATCCACTTATTTTTTCCTCTTATTTATCGCCACTATTTTGGAATACCAGCATTTTTTTCGTGTTTGCCTCAATATCTTTAAAGCACAGAACAATTTTTTACCGATGTTACTAGAGCTGAACTTGAAGTGAAAAAAAAAATTTTTTATCATATAATACCATAATATCGATATTATTATTATTATTATTACTGTATTTTCCTCTATCTTTTGGTACATAAATATATAACTTAAGCTGAGTTTCATCTGGTATTTAGAGATCCCCACTTCAAGTAGGACTAATTATCAACATTTTCTTGTCAAAAACCCATCATTGAGAGTAAAGTCCAAATAGAGGGGTTGCAATGACATGTCCTCCACCCTCCAACACACGTTTAACTCGCATTCACTCGATCGTCTTTTTTTATGCAGTTTATTGTATGCTATACAGTATAAGCTTTTCATACTGTATATACTATTTTTTCATTGTGATTAACAATTGATGGAGTATTTGAATGAATCGTGTTTTAATGAATTGTTCATTTTAGCACAACTCATTTGCTAGTAATTATTACATGACAAGTTAAGCTTTCATTTTTTAGCTTTAATTACAGCTGAATCACAAAAAATAAAACAACGGCAAAGCATGAACATTAGATTAATAAATATTCTATTAATATTTTAATTATACATAATATTGATTACTTTTAGAAATTTTTTATTATTATTAATAATAGTTGTGATTCACAAATACTTAAGTTTATGCGTTTTTTATGCATAGGTTCATGAATTATGCGACAATTTTTGTCAGCGTTACATAAGTTGTCTTAAAGGGAAAATGCCAATCGATTTAGTAATTGACGAAAGGGATACTAAACCTGGAGATTTAGGGGATAATAATAATAGTTCGAGTAATGGTAGCGGAGGTCCAGGCACTGGAATGGGAGGTGCAAGCAATGGTGGCAGAGGTGGAAGCGCTGATCCGGGACATCATTCGGACAGCGCGTCAACTCCTGATCATCAAGTAAGCACTTTTCTGTTATTCTTACAGATTGTAAACGCATCTGTGTTCGCAACAGTTTACTAGTTCTAACAGTATAGCACCTGTATTTTAAATTACATAAATAAAAAATAATTATATACTGTTGTATTAGTGAAAGCGTAGGACAGATACAATTGTTTGTATGCGATTTTTTAGTTATATTGGCTTAAACAAACACTTGAATGTTTCATTGTTCAAATGTTCAAATGTTCTGATAACTTGACTGTTAGCTACGACTACCGTACATATGCATGGTTTAAACTAAAATGCCATTTAAAAAGAGAACCTCTTGTGTTAATTTGAGTGTTTGTTACCTACTGTTTGTTGCTGGCTGTTTGGAAACACTTCAATCATTTTCACGAGCATCCGTTATCTGACAGTTTATGGCTAAACTTAAACATTGTTTTTACTTATTATACCCCAAAACTTACATAAAACACATACTTGTTTATAAAAATGAATTAACGTAAGTTTTAGTATCAATACTAAACGTTATATCGGTATCAAAAATAGTACAATATATCTCACCGTGCAATCTAGTAGTCAATTATTAGTGGCATCTTATCTATTATTCCGGATTAAGTTACTTATAATATGTAGTATGGCTTATGTCTTATTGACTTTAACGTTATAACGTTATAATACTTTATTAGTGCTCTCTTTTTCCCATTCTAATCAACAAACAGTGATAATTCATAATCAAAGAGTGTGTGAGAAACTAAAATACGAATAAATTAACAGTTGATAATAAATATGCCTTAGTTTGATATACAGTAGCAGTCGTTAGTTTGTACCTGTCGTCGAATGATATATTGTTTAAATACAAACAGTGATGTGATGTCTTGTTGATGAAAACTCTTTCCCTCTCTTTCTCTTTTATTACCCATTATATGGCCAAAAGCCGAGATAAAAAAGCTCATCTCAGTGTCTACAATCTACTAAATACAAACCAATAATAATAATAGTAATAATAAGGAACTTATAAATTAGGGGCAATCAGTTATACTGGTATACAGTATACTGTGTATTATTCACCTGCTTTTAAAAGTGTCATATTATAAATTAGGTGTTGTAAATTAGGCAAACATATTTGTGAGCCTTCTTATCGAGTTAACACCAACAAAAACGTGATAACAGGGATCTATTTAAGTTGCGTTCAATATATTGCTCAGACTGTCAACCGAACCAAAAGACTTGCTGACTGGTGTGCAAAACTGATAACAACATTTTAGTGAACTTTGAATTTGTGGGATTACGTTATGAACGTTGAAACTGAGAATAAGATAATCAAACACTCGAATAGTGATAATTACTAAACAATAGAGAGAAAGAGTAAGAACACTAAAATAATTGTTATTTCGCAAGTTTTACAATTGACACCTTTTTTATTTAAATGTTCACTGAGCCATAACTCGAGAATACAGTATTCGTTCAAATATACAGTATAATACAGTAGAGATAGTGTGTGCTCTGTGTGTTGAGAGTTGTTAGAGACCACTGTATTTTATGATGCACTCACTTTTGGCAAAAACTTGTTTTAATTTTACGGCACTTCTTCAATGCTGTAATAGTTGCCCTGTTTTGCTGTTTTATCAGGTGTAGCGACTTCACTCTCGCCGTACTATTATTAGCGACTCGAGTTAAGTACTTAGCTTTGAACGAGTAGTGCAAACTGGAAGATGCAGCTAAAGAATAGCAGTGAACAACTCACTACTAATGTTATATCCCATCCCATTCTGGGCTTTCTCTTTGATGACTTTTCTTCATATGTTTGTGGCATTTTTTACTAAAAGCCATACAAATAGCTCTAGTCTTTCGAAATAAGAAGCAATATTGTAAGCTTATGTGTGTAACACAAAAAAATCTCAATTTAACTGCCATTAAATTCACCTGCGGCTGCATAGCTTTTAATTTTTACCATGTACTTAACTTATTTTTTATTAGTCAATAATATTAGCATTCATACTAAAAACTTGTTGTCTTAATAGCTTTTTTTTAATATTATGGGAGTACAGTTGTGTCACATTATTGCCTCACCATCACTATCTTCAATGATCGTAATCATCATGTTTTGTGTGTGCTATTTATAAATGAACTTAAAAAATAGCTTCTATTCAATTATCGTTTATACACTAAGTATTATATTTTTGAAAAATTAATTAAATATTCGTCACACACCAGACACGAGTGTTTCGATTGCTGTAAATTAATCATTATCGATGGCTAAAATTTCTTAAAAATAGTTGCTGTGAAAATATAATAATAATAAATTTGGGTATAATTTAGTATAAATGCTATAAAATATTTGGTTGATTTTTGATTCAATTTTAAAAATTAAAGTAAAGAATAGAAATAAACAGTAACAACAAAAATAAAATATTCTTTAATTTAGTCATTCAGTTAAAGTGAGATAAACAGCGAGTTTTGGTTTAAGTAAAATTTTGGTTAAACATATTTGTGATGCGTTTGTATTTGAGGCCTCGATAAACTCGACGGGGTGTCGAAGGGAACAGTTTCCATATGAAGCGCTGTATTGAGACTTTCTCATGATGCGAGTCTGCAACAAAAGCAGCAGAAATAGCATATCCCAAACACAAAACCGTGCTTTGGTGGGGGGTTTGGGCTGACAACTGGCACTAATGTTTACTAAAGTCAGTAACGAAGCAGAAGCGTAAACGATTTTTAAAAAAATGTTTGAATCCCTGTGTCCTTGTGTAGAGACCCTCCAAAAATTCCAAGAACGTCTTTCCAATCAATACTAACGTTATATACAAAAGCTCTGTGTTACACATAAGACACTAGTTTTAGCCAATATTATTGGGATTGATGAGAAAAAAGAGCTCTGGAGAGAGGCTTATGCTTTATATGAGAAGAGCTGAGTTCTTAAAATATACAAATAACAAGTTTTTCAAGTTTTCAGCTCAATAACCGCTCTCTCCCAATATATTCACTGACGTTCTTTTCCTTTGGATAAACTGTTTAGGAGTGCGACACAAAACTAAGGCAACTAATGAAAACTAATTTTCAAATATAAATGAATAAAAAAGTTGTATAAAGCACTGACATTGTTTCACACATACAAATGGGTATTTTAAATATTGTGTTCAATGGTTGTTGTAATGCAGTTGAAAATCTGAACCCAAAATAATTCTTCACTAAATCTATTTTTCTTCTATACTTCATTTTTTTAAAGTCTCAAATATTCGAACTTATTATTCAAAAATTAGCACAAATACAATTTAATAAAAAACATTGATTAAAAATGTTTCGTTATAAACGAATAAATATTCTAATACTGTTGTTAGTAATCTGTCGTAGTTTTATAATGCATCGCATTTGTATTTTGATTTGAAGATATTCTTTCTCGAATGAAACATAGGTAACCAAACCAAGGTTAACCAAAGTAACCAAATATTCTGTTTCGCTTGACTGAGATTTTAAATAAAAAAATAGGTTTTACTTGAGTTATTTATTGGTAAACAATCGCATAGTAAATTTTAATTTTTTTAGTAAATCATAATACAGTAGCTATTGATCCATTTGACTCAACGTTAATATAACCAATGATCGATCGAGTAATTTATTTAAAATCTATATTTTTATTAAATTGAGAATTAATTTTTTCCTTATTAATTATATCTATAGTAAACTTAAATGTCAGTCATATTTTGATTAAAATTCAAAATTTCAAAATTTGCATCTTATAATTGACTTTTCAGGTTTGCCTGAGCAGTTAATAACATATTTGTTGAGATGATTGGCAATGAAGAAAGTTTTTCTGAAATTATTTGTACGCAAAAAATTAAGCCAAGTTTTTTTGTATATTCAAAGTTGGTTTCCCTCATAATAGGCTTGTATTAAATGTATATTTCTCACTCGTCAGAACTATCATTAAGGGGAGCTTTAATAAGATGCGCATAAATAATAGAAAAGTGCATTTTTAAAGGTATCGCATAAACACGTGAGGTTAGAGTTCATTTCGTATGATAGACATGATACACGAATATTATATTTTACTTGTTTTCGGGTTCAATCTTTTATATTCTACTAAAGCATATTTATATGTTGTAACATAGATATAAGTTATACAGTATATGTAGTATATGTAGTGTACAATATATGTATGATAGACGGAGCAAAACTTGAGCCTTATTTTCAATTTCATGTTTATATTTATGAAATGAAAATGTATTTTTATATTATAGGGTCAGAAACTAAAAGCTAAAAATAAAGTCTTGACATGTTCTCTCCTTATATCAGATGCACCTTTTTTGAGAGAATTTTTGAAAAACTGTTTGTGCCTTCATTCTCATTCTCGGTAAATTGAGAATACGAATGCGAATACGAATGCTGATTCTGTATCTGATTAGATTTGGGGAGAGAGGGAATGATACAGGGATAGAGAGACACACAACCGAGAGAGAGGGCAGAGAGAGAAAGAGAGCTTTTAAACTGTTATTACCTGATTTGAGTCGCATAAAAATTAAATGTTATAGCAATCAATGACATCTTCAGCATTTTTGAAACAGTCCTACTGATAATCTGCTTCCCACTTCTTTGTCGAGTATTTTAAGGGCGTATCTTTCATCTGTATATATAAGTTTAATTTAAAAAATCCAGTTGCAATAATGACAATGACTAAAATTGCTAACACGAGATAGCATTTTTCTCGTACATTCAAATTTGCATTCGAGTTAATTAGAAATACTGCAAAGTGTGTCACTTTTCATGCATTGAAATGTAGTGCCAATAGATCTTTGAAAAAAGATACTTTTAATTTTTTTCTCAATACTCGCATAATAAGAGGCAACAGCTATAAAGCTATCATAATTACCATCACTTCCTCAGAGGTTTTTACGCCCAATAATTGGTAGTTGACTACAAAGTAGGATTTGTTTTCATACCACTTGAAGACTTTGGCGTAGTGTTCAACAGTACAGTCAACGACTCTTGACTAATTTGTACGCAAACAATGAAAATGTTGTTTTATGGATGTGTGATGTGTGATGTATGTATATTACCCAATCCAATACAAACTATATCTATACATACAGTACAGTATATACTAAGTTATATTTGTTGTACACATTTCAATGCGAATTCAAATAGTTGTCGAATATAACAATTTAGTAGTAGTGGTAATAATTTGCGGAAGTGGATAGCGTGCGCTAAAAGATCATTGAAGGGATGAGCAAAGACTAACCATCACATAAGATAAATAATATATGCCAATATTATTAGAGTACTTGTTACTAAAATTGTTAGGCATTGCTATCATTTTTTTCATACTTTTTACATGTTCTCGTGAGAGTTTTACTTTCATATAAATCAGATATTTAACAATATACTATCGATTAAAATAAACTTTATGATGCTTAACATAGTAATATATTTGACTGTCGAATTGAAAGTTATATATTAAATTTGTTAAATTAAAATTAAAATGAAAGTTATATATTTGATTGTGGCATTGCTTAACGTTATATCACATTAATATGGATCTGAAAATCGATAGATAAAAATTAACAAAACTTACTTTAATCTGGGGAAGGGTTTCATTTATAAATATCCAAAAATTTGAAGTGATTCCAAAATTATAAAATTTATATTTTGATTTTCGTAATTAGTTCGTTGTTGAATAAATTTTTATTTATATTATTTTTCCTCTGTAACACTAGAAACGCTCCTCTGTCTACTCATAAGATTTCAATGACAAATTATCGGTTTTTTCAAAAAATTTGCATTCGTTAGAAATGAATAAATATCATTAGATTCGTTAAGTAAATTTAATCATTTTTAAACTTTTAAAGTTAAATAATAACCACATATACGTTTGCATGAAAATTTCGATTGGATTTAATGAATCATTGATTAACGATTTTCGCTGCCTTATTCATTAAGTAATATATGAATTTTTGTTAAAATTTTCTTTAAAATTATTTTTTAAAATATATTCTTTAAAAATTTATCGTTTTTAATTTTAATTTATTTATCCAATGATTAAATAAAAGCCTAATAAATTTCATATTCGCTAATAACATGATATCACAGTATTGCTGTAATTTTGTCGAATAAAACAATGTTAATTTTTTATTATAATTTGCGAACAGATTTTGTTTTACAAAAAATAAAAAAATCTAAAATGGGTTTCTTTATTGTTGTTTTACAGCGTCCACCATCACAGTCACTAAATTCTTATGGCGGACATGGGGTGCACGACGACGTGCGATCACCAGCCGGTTCAACCGGCACACCAGGACCTTTATCTCAACAGCCAAGTTCCCAGCAAAGTACTGACAATAACAGCGAAGCAGGTAAATTAATATTTACATCTCACTGGTTTCTTAGATAAGAGTTTATGCTTGACTTGAATATCAATTAGCACATAATTTTACTTAAGGGGATGAATATTTTTTTGTTTTAATTTCGCTTTAAACGAATTGCTTGTTTTTTGGTCGTGTTTTAGATGAGAAGTAAATTAATGTTACATAAATGATTGCTATAAAAATGCTCGTATCTGTTGTATATTTACCAAATTTAATCTCTTCACACACGCCCTTCATTTAACTTTTAAAGTCTATAATCTCTATTTCACATCTTTTTGTTTCTTTCCACTGATTTTCGACTGATTTTAGACTGATTATCGAGTTCCATACATTTTTAAATATATTCCCACGATTTTTCAGTTAAATCGCCATTCTTTTTGCGAAATTAACTCCTCTATAATAACTATATTCACATTTTTTGTTGTAAGTGTTAGAAAGCGTCGTATTATTCAAATAGCGATCAGATAAATACAATACAAGTGGTGTTTCATTTTAAAAGCGCGTGTTTTGGATTTAGACAAATTATATTTTTTTGCAAAGCTAATCCCGAACCAGTATTTAGTTTCCTATTTTTTAAGTCCGCGAACAAAATGGTATTGTTTTTCAAAAGCGGTTGAGCAAGTGCTGGTTTTACTATTTTGCAAAATACTCGATAAGCAGATTTAGCTCGACTTGCTTTAACACCAGCAGCAAAATACAACAATGGAGACTGCGATGGTGTGTGGGGTTGGCCTGTGTTTTGGCTGTATTTGCCTGTTTCATGTTACTAGTACTCGATTTATTTCTTTAGCAAACTGTGCAGCATTTATCTCGACTGCAGCTTTTTCTTCAAAATCAGGCACACATGCCAATGCATGCTCAATAGGGTTTTTCTATTGTACTATTGAGAGCATTGAACAACAAAATGCGATATTACTTCATACAAATATATATACACACAAAACACCAAATGCCAAATAATTCTTATGGGACAGCTCTTAATCCCAACATCAAATTATTTTTTGCTTTCTTATTTTTCTATGATTCTGGCATTCTTTGTGTTGTTGAACAAAAAAATTAGAATTCAAATCTTCAAATCTTAATATCAATAAGAATACGGCATTAACGCACTAAACTCGTAATGTGTATTATTTTGTTGAATTGACCGATAGTTAGCAGTAATATTTGTTTATGAACAGCAAAACTGACAAAATAAAATCATAAATAAATGATAACCCTATCATATTTTGATTATCATAGAGAAGTAACATGAGTATCCTTTTTAGTGATGACCTCTTTGATGCTACTCTGCATCTGCAGTGATAAGGAAATATTTCCCTGATGTCCAAATAAAAACATTTCCGGCCATTGTATGAGTTTTGTTACATGAGGATCGCATTTAATAGTAGCTCAGCTTGTCTTATACATGTATTCTCTATTCTGCAATAACGGCATACAAGAGTATCATTTTAACCATGTCTATGCTTTTCAAGTAAATCAGAAACTACTTCCAAATATATATCTGGTATTGATAACGCAATATTACTTTTATTGTTGACATACAGCACAAAAATGTTTCCGAGCGCTAACATTGCATTAGTTTCCTGTTAGACCTTTTATTCGGCAATACAACTGTACTTTTATTTCTCGATTTGCATCGGTAACTGTTTAGTCTGTATTGCAATTTTGTTGCACTTAAAAAACACTAACTATTACACTAAAGTATTGGTTTTATGACTTTTCGCCATTTATTGCATTCACTATTAGTATCATTTATCATCATTTAAATTCAATCTTTTTTCTTTATTCTTCTTATTATAATTTTTATTAAATCAACTATAAATTTCTTAAGATTTAATTTTTTGTTTAATTGTCTGTTCTCAATATAAAAAATGTTTAAATATTTTTTATCATTTAACTAACAGTCCAGATGAAAGTAGTAGTACTACTAATGTTATTACTGTTATTATTATTAGCATTTTTACAACTTAAACAACTTTGTGTGTCTGTCTGTGTGAGTGAGAGGAGAGAGAGAGAGAGAGAGAGAGAGAGAGAGAGAGAGAGAGAGAGAGAGAGAGAGAGAGAGAGAGGATGCAGCTTTATCGACCTCTTTAAAAGTTATAACCATACTTTACTGTGGATAGAGAGGCAGAAAAAGAGCTTTTTGCTTATAGTATAGAACTCCACCCAAAATGGTTAGTCAATGTGAGTTGTTGTTAAATGACAAACTGAATTGGCCTACATATACACATACCAATGTATTATCAACAAGATTCTTGTTTTTATATCATATTCATTGTAAAAATGAAATAGAACTTTGATTTTTTAAATCGAATTTATATCATAACAAATTTTAAGTTACCCTTTTTCATATCAAAATTACGTAATACATAGCAATTCAAGTAATTTACATTTTTTTCTAATATTGTTTTATAGAAATAAATATTTAAAAAATTACGAATAATAGTTATTATTGAGAAGTCAAACTTTTGAGTTAAATTATTATGTTTAAAATTATTATATTTGGAAAAACAGATATGTAGTTATTTTTACATTTCCTTTCTAATACATTAAAACGTTTTTCAGGGGTATATCTTAAGTGTAAAAAACTCTACTGTATTCTACATGTAATAATGCTTAAACTAGAAATGGATCGCTTCTCTCTTCCTGTGATCGAATTTTAAACACGATACATTTTTGACGATTTTATTGTTTTGATTTTTATACGTTTATTGAGCTTTGAATTTTTGAGATTATGACGTTTAAATATTTTCATTGTTTATTTTTAACTTTTTCAAAAATAAAATTTTAAATATAATTTTTGGCATAGTTTTTAAGCTGTAAACGCAAATATTCAAATTAAAGTTTAAAATGCTTAAATGATTTGATCGCTAATATTAGTTATCATAGCTGATTATCAGCGTTTGAATAATTTGAATGAAAAAACTAAGAAATATGCATTTATGAAACAAAAACTATTATAAAAATTAATATTTATGATTATACATATACAGCGAAATCAATATGAAAATATTAAAAAGCTTTAATTACAACTTATTAAAGTTATGTATTAAACTTATTTTAGATTTTAAAGTTTAAATATTACATTTTCACCAAAATACGTATTCAAAATAAAGAATTAAATATTCTTACTATTTTTCAGTTGTATATCAAAGAATTAAATGTTTTCATAAACTTTTTTAAATATCAAGATATCAAATCAGCGTAAAACATAGTTTTGAATATTCACGTGACGCTTTTAAAGTCTTACAAAACTAGGAAATTCTTTTTTAATATTTTGTGTTTAGGTTAGATCTGAATTTATTTCACAATTAAACTTAGCTTAGCAATAAAATAGTGATAATTATTACAATATATGGATGCAAATTTCGTAGATCTTAAATATATATATATATATATACATGCGAAGCGAAAAAACACAAGTTTTATGCATTTTCAAGCAAATATGCATTAATTTGGCTCCAGTTGGTTATACAGTAAAAAACTAAAACTTCATAAAACGACTTTAGCCATGACTATGCTTTTAAACACTTAGCTTTGACCTCCAAATTCCAAAATGCTCAACAATTGATCATCAATGCTAAAATTAAATTAATTTTTGTGCGTTAATGTTTCAATAGATTATAAAATTTTTAGAATTTTAGGTGCGGCTTAATCTGGTTTTTTAAGTAATTTTCTTAATAACTAGTTTATGAATATTATACGTTTACAAGTTATCGTTAGTATAACTCTTATAAAACTATGCCAAAAATTATAATGTTTGGTCATTAATTTATGCATAAAATTCTCTCAATTTATGATAACAGATATTTACGCGCCTTTTTAAAAATAAAATAATGCAATATTTAATTTGACTTTTGCCTAAAGTCTATTATTTTTTATTTCCAATCAAAAGTGATATTGAAAAGGAAATCAGTGACAACTATCTCACTGAATGTGTGACTGCAAATGTACAGCACATACCACTTCAAACTTTACTATATTTTTCTCATTTCAATGCCTACAAAATCTCCCCGTTTTTTAACATCTATTCCCACTTTAATTGGTTGAACTCAATCTCATGTAATTTGAGTCGCGAAAAAAGGGAAAATTTTTGGTAGAGCTAAAATTTGCATGTATGTATGAATGGGGGCGGAAATACTAGTGACCAAATGTTTGGTTCGATAACAACCCCCTGAATATGTTGGATAACACGCCTCGCACAGCCTCTGCTCTAATATTGAACGATCAAGTTTACCAAATAGTGCTCTAAGTGCACACTTTTAGCTCTGGTTATATACTGTCTTCGTTAATACAATTTCTCTGAGTTTGGTAAATATATTCTTCCCGTTTGTTCCCCATCGTGTTTGGGTTAGGAGACGCTCCAAAAGAAGATTAATTGCCTAAAGACAAATATTTCAGAGGGATAGCTATAGCGAATGACAGGAAATGGAGCAATGCTTGTATATGTCTATATGGATGTTCCTTACATTTATGCATACGTCCCTCACTGTAACCAAAACTGATGGTTTTAGTGACAAACTCAACTCCAATATGAGTTGAAATCTAGAGTTTTGTTTGTGTACTCAACAACTTATAACTACAATCAAATACCACTATTTTTTTACATTTCCAAACATCTAATTTTTATTATTTCTTAGTTCTTATTTCAAAGGTTATCCTAAAAATATTTTTACTTCGTTTCGTTTGATTCGTATAATTCACTTAATTTATAAGAACTCATTTAAATGTAAACTAATACTGACACCGATTCTCAATATTGAATTCGACTGTCGTTTAGATTTATTTGTAACTCATTTCGTTGTCCACTATTTTGCTTTTAATAATAAATACGTGTATTAGTGTGTACTCTCTAGTTGTTTATTAGGATTTGCTGTTACGACAGAAAAACTCTATTGAGTTTGGTTCATCACATTTTGATGAGATTCTCCACTATGCGTAAGAATCTTCGATTAAGCATGATTCATGATTTAGGGTAAAATTTGCTCCCAAGTCTTACATGAGCCATGAAAAAGAAAACACTAAACAGTCGTAAGAGTAGTGCAACTAAAACTGTGAAGTGTTGAGAGGCTCACAATATTATTAACATCAGTCATTCTGGTGTACTGTAATATTTCGGTGACAATGGAAACAAATATTTATAGACGTATAGAGAATGTATTTTCCCTCACTTTTTGCACAACAATTCTTCCCAGAAATGCATTATTCCTAACTAATTAATATTTCCTCATAATAAATGACCTTGTATTCTATTGTATTGTATTTATAACAATAACAAGAGTTGCTTCAAATAATAAATAAGGAAGTTTTAAATAGGTTTTAAGTATTATTTAGTTGTTATTATATTATCATCACTTAAAGTGGATGTAAACATCCTTATTTTTATATTTATTTAATTATATTCGTTTAATTCCATTTTTTTCGATAAAATGTAAATTTATTTTTTTCTGTAGTTTTTAAATTTTTTAAATAAGTTGCGGTATAGATAATTATTTAGTAGCAGAGATAAAATATTCAGTTGACGTCAGCAATAATTTCATGATTTAATCGATTTTACAATTTTTACCTTAAAAGATTGTGGCGATAAATCGTTAGGTGTTAAGTTAGCAACTAGTAAAACAACTATTGTATAAAAGTAAATACTATTTACTTCGAAAATGTTTTTTTTTGATCACATGTTCTCGCATTTAACGCTAAATATTCAGCAGAAATATAAATAATAGAATATTATTTATTTGTTAAGCTTTTAAACATAACTTTGTATATGTATATGCGAATACTTATGAGGATATTCGTATGGCTTAACATTTTCTTTATATCTTAAGACACTGTAATTTCGTTATATGCAAATCAAACGAGTGTTATAGAAACTACTGATCACTGCCACAATTCAACTTTGAAAGCAATGCATTAAAACTTGAAAACTTATCAAACTTAATAACATGGATTGCTTTTGCGTTTTTGTTGCATTAATCAGTGGCTGTCATATTCATGTCAGATTTCGGCAAAATTTTGATGATTTTGATGGTTCCTTTTATTTGACCCAAACTTTGCATTTTGACTGAAATATCTAGGCGCTCGTTATATCATTTATGTTAATTTCTAATTTAGAGGAAAAGGAAATATCAGTTCTCTCTGACAACAGCTAAATGATGTTGCTTTTGTGACATTTGATATTTATTCACTATTATTATTCTTATTGAGCTGCGCTTATATTCAGTCTGTCTGTATAAGAATACATACTACAGTACACTGCTATTACTATGTACAGTAAAACCTCTTAAAACGAACACCTTTTAAGACTAACAATAAGTTGGAAACAAACTTGTTATCATAGACATTATATTAGAGGAACACACTTTATTACGATTATTCTAAAAGATGTATACGAAAACGTTTTTGTTGTATTTGTAGTCATGGTTTTTAGTACCCTTTAAATCGGACAAATAAGGCCACATTATGTAAATCAGTAACAATCACGTCCATGTTATTCCAAAGAGGGCTATGTTTAGAGTGTAGTTCATAATTTTCATGATTACGACTGCCTTTAATGTTGAACGTAAAAAATAAAATTCGAACTAAATGTATGGATATCAACATCAATAAATTTTTAAAATTTAAAAATTTGCAATTCAAATATTGAGCTTTGAGTTGAGCCGTTTTAGTAATTAACATTTTAGGTCTAAACCGATTACATCCATAGGGTGCGCCCAATTTCGTACAACCCTTACTTCTACTCTCTATAAAAAGAAAATAATCAACGCGTTCTAAGTGCATGTCTTAGAGGTTTTACTGTACATACGATTATGATGGTATAAGAGAGATGAGTCAAAATTGAATCGACACGAAAGAATATATCGCTCAAACATACAGATGAGCGAAAAAGTTGGTCTCTCTCGCTCTTTGGGAGTGGCGTGACTTTTAGTCTATGTTTGTGCTTAACTGACTGTATTGACTGTACTGAGCATACTGTATACTATGATATGAGATGCGCTTAATTCTGAGTATTAAACATTGCCCGAAATTTTGATAATTTAGTCGAAATTCAATAAAATAATATCGAAAAACAGTACACTTGCAGAGCAGAGTTGATCAGAAGTGTACAGATCTGTAGCATAATCTTTAGCATTTCGTTTTGGTATATATTGTTTCGCATTTGCAAAAGCATTTTGAGATATAGGCAGGAAACAGACCAAAGGGATCACTGGAGCGAACATACTTTGGAATAGCAAACTCTGGCAAACTCGCACTCAGTTGTAATCCTTAGGCAATTTGTCACTGTCAAGCCTCTATTCTCAGTATAGCTTACGCACTGCTTCTGCTCAGCGCAAGCATGAGCCGAATAGGGATACAAAGATGGAAGTTAAGCTTAGCGTTCTTTTCCCGCTTTCGTTGCACATTCTGGATATACCATACTTGCATCGTTGCAATATATGCTTACAGTATGTTGTATTCTTACACGTTATTGCCAGCAATGCTGGGTTATTGTAGGCTTGCAATCAAAGGCTTTACGGATTTAGAAATTGCGTGCACAAAGCGCTTCATAGTAGTACTCATTGTCTCATAGTATGCATGTTTGTTCCACCAAAACGCTAACCAATGGCTAATATTAGACCCAAAAACTGATACAAAAGATTAAGCGGATTAATCAATATGTGTTTAATAGTTTAAATAATATCGTTTAATCTTTATTTATAGCTAAATAATAATTAGGAATTCTCTTTGTTTTCAGTATTCACTTTTTTAAAGTTTTTTTTTAATTTTCAGTATTCAAACATATTTTCTCGCATATCTAGCTATGCATACAGTTTTTGGTGCAATTGATGTAACCATGAGAACAAAGAAAAGAGAGAATATGAGTGAACGCACTGTAAGCAACAATAATGCATACATACGTAAACCTAACGTACTATACTGTACATTCTGTACAGTCTGTACTGTCTATACTGTATTGTACATTATATGCGTATTCATTGCAAACTGTTTTAGCTGTTAAAATGTGTATATGTGTGCGATGTGTGCGTGTCTCTATGGTAACATGCATTCTCGTGGCAATATGAGCATGATTGATGTTGCATTCATTTTACTTCATCCATGCAATGCCAAAAAAGATGCACCAGTAATAGCATTGAATATTATAGCTTTCGTTGACTTTCACTACACAACACTCTAAACGCAACGCATATTTGCAGACCCGAGTTTGCCGCCAACCATACTATACACTGCACAGTACTGTACACTACCACTGTATATCGCATATTCTTTCCTCACTATGTCTGCACAGTCTGTACTTTCTTTGCTTTGTCCATGCATTACAAACATCGTTCCATTTTAGCGAAGCCAGCAGTAAATTAACTTCCATTTAATATACAGAAAAATACAGCATTTTTAATGCATTTGGCTGTAGATAACGATAATTACTATTTATTACAATAATTGCTTCTTTACTCTTACTTCAAATCTTTCCAAATAATTATTAATACATCAATTACTCTACTGTATGATAAAAAAGCTAAAAAATAAAAATTATATATTATTAAAATAGTAATTTTGTAATGCAGAGGTTCTGGAAATGATTTTAACACCTAGTTTTTAGTAAATATGCTATCATTTGAGTGATTAAAGTCAAGTTTGGTTAATGATTTCATACACATTAGCACATATTTTTAAAACGTTAAAACTACTTAATAATGAACATTCTTATAGTTAACACGTTTAGAGCTCCCATCTTTGACTTTTCTTTCTATTTTTACTTTAGTATTGTGAACGAATATTTTGTGTTCATTATATTGAAGTTTTACTGTAAAAACCTTTTTCACGTATGATTAATTTGTGAGTGTACTTTACAAATATTTCAATTTAAAAGTTTATAAAAATTAGTACTTTTATTTATTTTTTACTAATCTGAGCTATTATTTAAATTCTAATTTTAATTTATATTCAATTTAATAAAGTTGACAGTAAATGCAATGATTAATAGAACAAATAGCAGTTCTATGTGAGGGAAAACGGTTTAAAATAAAACTGATTATATTTTGTAATGCAAATAAATGGTTAACTGCATGATTTATTTTTTAAAAATAACTCTAAACCACACTTTAAAATAGTGTTTATCAGTAAACAAATGTTTGAAAGGCACAGCGCTATTATCAATGACACATCTAGACAATGATTTTAGCCACAATGATAATGATTAGTGATAGGATATAATGATAGTGTATGTAATGTTTTTCGCACTCATAATAGTCCATACAATTACATGAGAAGAGACTTAGATTAAGAGTGCCTCGTGAATCCCTTGTGTACTATCATACAACTGTATTCAGAATCTAGAATAGCATTGTGAGCAACATTCTCAGCACTGATACTTTAAGGCCGATATCTAAAACCCTAATACTCTGTAATAACTGTATTGAAGTCAGAAAGCTTTGGCCAATAATACTGGAATAGAGTAATATTGGTTCTCATTCTCTAATTCTCATATGTATTTATAAATATATGTGAGCCATTGTTGAGCTAAACTATTGTCATAATAGCTGCAAAATCGCAACTCTGCAACATTGGTAACGTTACGGAGTAACAGTTACTGTTACAGTGCTGCTGCTGTTATAGTGTACTGCACTACTCTGTACTGTACTGCTCTAATATATTCTCTTCAATATATTCTGATGCATGTCTGAAATATACGAATGCCGGCATTTCAGTGAACATAAGCTGATTTTCTCTTTTATGCATACCTGACAGTGCATTTGGTTAAATGTGCATTTGAAAGCAATTGTCCGTAAATAATCCAATCAAAGTCGCCATACCATACCAGTCGCTAGAAAAACAAATTTAGCATTTATTGCATAACGAATATATTATATATATTTTTTGTACATTACGTGTAATAGTTTGAAAAGACGAGATGATCCTTAATGTACCATTAAGTGAATATGATTACTGCATCTCTGCATCTCTACATCTCTACGCCATAATAATATCATAATAACTTTTTATAAGATTAAACATTAGTGACGCGTTTTTTAAATTGAAATTTGCTTATATATATTTATAGGATCATTTTTGGGTGACGCTAGCATTGGTTCTGGTGATGGAACTGGTGAAGATGACGACGACGATAGAAGCAAAAAACGTCAAAAGAAAAGAGGAATATTCCCAAAAGTTGCCACTAATATAATGAGGGCATGGCTTTTCCAACATTTGACAGTAAGATATTTTAAATTAAAAAATCTAAAATATTGAAAATAAGTTGCAATCTTTTTTGTGTTGAAGTTCTCAAAGCTAGTGTCGTAACTGCATATACGTTTATACGTACATAACAGAGCAGCACTTTTCCTATTTTGTTAACTTTGATTAAATTTTCTGTGATAAGAGTTGACATGGAAAAGGGAGAAGTTTAGGACAGACAGGCTATGAATTGAATATGATGGGCAACAAAGAGTGCTGCTTATCATAACTCTTTGCATGCGTGTGACATGTCGTTGCGATTCGATGCACTCAATGTCTTCCATCGATGTTATGATATTTTTCTAATATCCTGCGTTTAACTGTTATTTTTATTAATAATAATAATATTATTATTTTCATTAGTTTAAGTGCGTTCATTAATTTGTTTTTGTTTGTGGTTAGCATCCATATCCATCGGAAGATCAGAAGAAACAGTTGGCTCAGGACACGGGATTGACTATACTACAAGTTAATAATTGGTTTGTGAGAATTGATTGTTACAGTGTATATAACTATCATCAGTTAACTGTTCTCATAAAAACCCTTCACTGCCAATTTCCTCGCAAAGTTTCATTAAGCCTGAAACTGATTGAAGACTAGGGATTGACAAAGTTTGGGGATTGACACTAACACTCCGCTGATGGCACTCATTTCTGGTAGAGTCATGGTTGGAGTGATGTGCTTCATAATGACCACTACAGCGAAAAGCAAAAGCATTACAAACAGACGTTACGTAAAGTTGCAATTTTGTGTTTAGTTCGTAGCATGCAATGGCGCGATTAAATACTATTCTAAGCATTGCCTAACTGTGATTAAAGTTCCTCCCAAATGCACCAAAATAGTGTATTTAACTAATGAAAGGGCCACCGGTTGAGATGAAAAATATATATTTGGGCCATTATTTTGAACATGCGATTAGTTAATGTTTTCATGGATTTCAATTTTCAATGCGAACGCAGGCTATATTTACGTTAAGGTGAAGTTTGTCTCGTATTTGTTGACTCAAGCAGACGTTAACAGTTTTCAGTTCTGCCAAAAATTCATTGCCTGTAAAACATAACGATAATTACATCCTTTAATACACGTCTCTCCTTCGCTTTATATGCAAATTAACGGGATATCACCGGCGAATCTATCATTGATGATTTCATTTAATACCGGCCCAACATTTTTTCCCCTAATATATCAAATTATCCGTGAAGTCAATAAGAAATAAATTTTTTTGTTAATACGTAAAAGTTTGATAACTTGGGAGAGCGCTGTAACGTTAGCACTACTCTTATTGTAGTAGTAGTACCTCTTGCCCTTAACAATAGAGAATGGCATTTGATCAATATTGTATTAGGCTTTTATTTGATTGATTGACAAACGGTGTAACCTATTTAGTACTCTAGAGTTAGTTTCTCGTATACTTTAATGGCTTTGTTTGTTAGCCATATATTGCTGGAGCGCTTCAATAGTTAGTTAGATATGTTTTGAATATACAGTACAGTACATGCCTTGAATCAAAATTAGATCTGTATTTTTTGTGTAACAAAAACCTTTTAGAAACGCGTTAACCAATTGTATAATCCATTCTCTATTATAATGAGATTTTACTTGCATCTATTACTCTATTACAGTAAGTTGTGCTTCCATTCCCTGCTTTGAATATTCAATGAGAATGCACTGTATATAACTTTGTTTAGTCGCAATTATTGATCTGTTCCTCTACTAGTAATCACTAATCTCAATGATTTTTACATTACAAATGTAAAACTAAATATTTTAGTTATTTTTATTTTACTTTTTTTTATGAAACTACATGTAAGAATTAAGTTTAATTTATCCAATGAGAAATTTATTTTCTATTAAGTAAAAAATTCTTTTATAATTGCATTTATTTATAACGTTAGAAGAATTGACTTAAAGCTCAACTTATTGGGCACAAATTTTATGAAAAAGTGTTATTAGCGATAGTTGATGGTACTATGTTTTTTAGCATATTATTCTAGCATTATGTTATGGTGCGCTTTCATCATAATTGGCTCAAAGCACTTTGCTGTTAGTGAAGTCAGTATTCAGTATTCAGTTTTGCTATTGACATACACGAAGAATAATTTATATAGTAATATGCATTATTGTATCTCTCATGCTGAGCTAATTATGAGTATTAATGGGATTTTTTTCTTTGCGCATACTTTTCTCATATGAAGGACGAACTAAAGTCAACCAACTTTTTTGTTTTTACTCTCTTACAACCCTAGAGACCAAAATTTTTATGCTTTAACAAAGGTGTGCAGCAATTATTTTATCCAGCCTTCAAAACTTGCATCATATTTTCATTTTAAAGTTTTAGTATTTTCTTCTGTGTGTGTCCACAATAGAATCAAGTTTTAAAGAAGCAAATTCGAACGCAGTCTACTTTTAAAACACATACCTTTAATATCCACATTACTAGAATCAAAAGAGGAATAGTCTATAATTATTTGGGCAGACCTAACAAAAAGGGGGAAAATAAAAAGGTGTCTTTAAAAAGAATATTTCCTTATTTTGATTGACAACTGGGTATTCAAACTCAGAGAGTTCTTTGTGCAGGTGCTGTGCATACGCCATAGCCATACAAGTATTTGCTTCTTACAAAATTTTCAAACCGTTTCTCAAATTGCAGTTGGCTTTTCGACAGTTAAAATAATAATTTGCACCAACGCATAACAAGTTATTGGGTTTGTAGCGCTTTACCAATGTATTCTCCAGTTCTGTATAATATGCTATTTCGAAAAAAATGATCATAACTGCAACCAGACTTTTGTAATTATATCTCGTAGTCCTTAAACAGCTTTTCTTTTGTCTTTTTTTTTGCTATTTTTATCTTCTTTTCCATTTGCTAGATTCGATTTGGGAATATTATTTTGCAGGAGGGGTGGAGGGGTTTAGGGGTACGATAATAAATGGCTTTAGCATTAGGGTTGCGTTTTCTTCGGAATGAATTTCTATTATTTAAATAAATTGTTAGCTCACTAATATTATTTTCTTTCATTTATATAAAAGCCCGAAAGCTCTGCAGTGTACCATATACTACAGCGTTAACACACAGGAAGGAAAGATTCGATTTCTAACAGGAAAATGCGGCAAATATAACGAGTTATGATTTCTGTGTTCAGTGTAGTCGATATCTGACCACTAATATCTGGTCATAATGTGAGTTATTGACGTAAACACGCATATTTCAAGACATACATGTTTTTGTCGAAACTTTCGTTTTGAAGTTAATGACGCGGAAATTTTTACAATTCAGTGTATTCATAGAAACTTATAATATGGCATAATTTCTATTTAAAATTTGAAGGTTTACTACTCTTTCTTGTTATCGAAAAAAACGTTAACTTTAAAATACAGTAATATCCGACCCATAAAAATATTTATAAATTGTTAGGAAAATTGTCACTTTAATTCTATAAATAAAATTTTTCAACTTGAATTATAAATCATATCAAGTATTAAATATTAGTTTTATTTTTTTAATTCACTGCTAATAATTATTATTTTTCTTTATTATGGCAATAAATCATTATAATGTATTAAAGAAAAAACTTTTAATATATCTTTAAAATTTAAATATCTTTCTAATATTAGAATACTAGTAATTAAATATCAATACAGTATTACTGTATGCATATTTATATCGATAACTTAATACAGTGAAAGCTAACGCTACAGAGAACACAGTAATATAATGATGCTCGCGCTTACACAAGTGCATCATATTCTATAGTTGTTTGGATCGAAATTATTGATCAAATTTAGGCCAATTATATAAAAGGCGTTATACGGGGAATAAATAACACGCGCTTTCGAAACATAACTCTTTTTAATAAGTTACTGCCCAACAATAAGTTTATGATTACTAGTTATTAGTGGAGTGATGGTAGTGGTCATCACGCCATAACGCCATACTGTGCCTCTAATGATGTGTTGCCGCTAACATTTCTTGATTGACAAATTTATTCTTTTTCTCACTATTATTTTAGATTAGTTGTGTTGTGAGAGTGATTTAGTGTGTTCGTAGTGTTAGACGAACCCAATTTCGATTATAACGAAAGCAAACTTTAAGCTATACTGATTCAGAAGCAGTCTAAGTTAGAGACCCATTTATTTTTCAATGTTAACCGATATTAATTGAAACTTGCAATGACATGCAGACATTCTGGGCTATGCTTTCGAGCGATAAACACGTGCATTAACGTTGTGCCCATTCATGCAGTGTGTGTATGCATGTGTGCGTGAATGCGAGTATGCGTTTTGATACGTGTTTATGTTGTTTCAGTGAACACGTGTATTGTCATTTCCAGACTCAACCCAATACATAATTTCTCGTTTTTAGTCAGTTCCCAAATTTAATAATAGACGAAATAAAGTAAATTGGTTTTGACCGCTTGTGTGCGAGAGATTATAAAAAATTGGTTTCGAAACATTCTTATGGTACTTATCTTATGGCCATTGGATGTTAAGGTTTTAGCTTTTGGTCAATTTTGTGTGCGCGCGCTATGCTATAAATTATGGTGTACTTGGTATGAGCAGTGCAACCAAACTCCACAACTTTCTAGTTCGCCATAACTCAATGTCCGGACGCGTTAGGTTGCAATCTAACGCCATTATCAATACGAAAAACGCATTAATATTTTTCTATCAAATGCTAGTTTCAAAGCTTTTGCACTTTTCTTTCGCTGTATTCCGTTGTTTTTTATTGTCTGGGGATTGTTTTGCGCTTTCTTAGGAAATAATTTTTCATATAAGCTGGTGTTTATGGGAATCATATTAAAGCTGGAAAAGATGGTAAAGGTTTTTTAGGACATTGCTTTCGCTGCTGGAGATTTTTAACCATTTTATGTGTTCTGACATTTGTGAATGCCATAACTATTTCACAGCGTGATATAACTTTAAGCTTGACTGCAACGGTTGTGAATTGAATGCAAAGAAATAATAATCATCGGGAGACAACTTTTTTGCATTTTTGTTGTTTTGGCACATTTCAATTCTCGGCTGTGTTTTAGAAGAGAAGTTAAAGCAACAAAAAAAAGGTTTCTTGATTCGAACGAAACTCATGGGTTATGTTTGAATTTTTTGGTATGTTTTATGGTGTGATAATATGATGCGACTATAAACTGCATGCATAATAAAATATAAAGAAATCTGAAATAGTCAGAGACTCCACTAACGCTACTCTTTTTAACTGTAAGAACTGATAACAGATACGCATTATCCTAAATATATGCTCCTTCACATCAATAAATTATTGAATACGGCTTTTGTATATTTACTCGCTATTGCTTTGCTGATGCGTATAACAAAAAAATATATTCTAAAATAAAGTCAATAAGGATTTTCAATGTCTCATCCTTTTCGATGTGTGTGTTCTCCCAAAAGAGAATATATGCCACATTTTTAGATTAATTTTTACTCGCAATAAAATTATATCGAAAAACAGCAGGCATTCTGGGTTTTTTATTGATTTTTTTGAGATATATATACATTTCTTTTTTCTGTTTATACGAGTTAAATGAATGCTATAAATTACGCACTCATACCACAATTTAAAGTCCATCCATGCTTTACAACTGAACTCAACTGTTTTATTCTTCTTTTTTTCAGTTTGATTTAAAAACACTGTTGCGTTCGCTATAAGTTTTCAGCCATATATCAAAAAATAACCAATATATTATTTGCCAAATGTTTTCATATTAGTGTTTGCAATAATTGCATTGAGTTATGTGCCACGCAATGTAGCATTTTCTGCATTGGACGAGCATGAATGCAATTTCCTCTGTGGCCAGACATTAATCGATTTAGTTACGCTCTTACCACGCCTAACTTACCACTTACCACTTTTATATATCGTATACTGTATATGCGTTACAACTATGAAATCATCTGATCTGAATCCAAAATATTTTATTTTATATGTACTGTTTTTTAGATTAAAAATATCTATTTACATTCTCAATACAGTATATACGGTACCGTATATGAACTAATAATGAATTGTCTGAGCAGAATGTATATACGATCAAACTAACTATTTTATTATTTCCCATTAGTCTACTACATTGCAAAAATATTGCATTTATTAATTTTGTATGCTCAACACAAATATCAATTTAAGTTACAGATTATTATTTATTCAGTTTTCATATTAGATTAAATATTTTTATTTCCAAATTTATTTATATTATAAATATGTTTTTTATGATATTTTTATCTTACTATTCAACAAATTTATCGTTAATGATAACCTCAACCTCAACCTCAACGGAGTGCTATTTTTTTCTCTAAAATACAAACAAATAGTTTAACGTAATATATATATTAATTAGTTAGGCGTTGCAATTATTTTTGGAATGCATTAGAGAGCAAACGATACACAATTGTGATTATTATTCACCTAATAATACAATGCTGTGCTCTCTGTTTGTATTAATTGATGTGTCTCTATATATATATACGATATATGATTGTTGGTTGCTATGCTTATCTCAACTTTGGTTAATGAAATTTTTCTTCTCTGACGCGATTTAATCTCTCGTTCATTAAGCAAACAATTCACGTTTACTAAGCGATGATAAAGTTAGTCCACCCACCAGTCAATGAGATTACATTTGACCATTTTTATAAATCTCAACGAGAGTTTTACTGTTTTTATGCGTGCATTAATGCGAAATTTCGAAAGTAAATTTTAGTTATTCTCACATATCGAACGCCTTCATTCATGTATATTACTGTATGTATGTTTTCAAAAAAAAAACACTCACACTCGAGTTATGAGTGAACCATTCCTATCACAGAATTGCTCATACAGTATTGCCGTTTAGAGACTTGATGGCCATTTTTCATAATTTGCGAGCTTCCCAGTGGACGACATCGTGCTCTCGTTCTCATGCTCGTTCTTGCGTACTCTCACTGCATTCTGTATTCCCATTTTCGCAATCTCTCTCTCTCTCTCTCTCTCAACTATTGATTTTTGCACTTGGCTTAAATCCCATTGGAAAATGCATTTTCGTTTCTTTGTTCATAATTGAACGAATTCTACTTTAGATCAAAAATATTTTCCATAGTTTTGGTGTGATAGTAGTGGTGGAAACTTTAAATTGGTTTAGCATTGTATGGGTTTTGTGCAGTTTGCACACTCAATGATAGGTGTGTTACAGTAACAGTAACACTAACACCGCTATTGTGTATTTGTGTCGAAAATTGTATCATTATAGCAGTTAGAATAACCGAAACATTTTAAAAGGTGGCCATCAGTTCGATCACCACTTTGTTGCAGTTCATTTGAGAATTGCACTTACAATTATAGTAACTCTTATTAGTATGAGCTAAATATGCAGCTGTGACTGCCACTCATACTATGATCATCATTACAAACATCTGTTGAAATGTGGTTTTCAGTCTAATCTCTTTCTCGAGTTCAGATACTGATCTGTTTCTACACCAGTTTCGATGCCAAAACTTAAACACAGTATACATTGCATTATTCTGTATATTAAATGATGTGTTTGTTTTTTAACAACAGTTTTAACAATACTCTATAATATTAACTGTTTACTAAACAATAGCTTTGAAAGCGTTTTGGCCAACAAAATCTATGTTTTTTTTTGCGAGTAATAGTACGCTAACTCTTGTTGTTTGTCGTGACCAACAAAGTAATCATACCTCGCCTTACATTTCAAATACGACTGTATTTTGGGGAGCGTTTGATATTAGTGGCAGCAAATGACCTGTGATGTCTATGATGTAATGAATAGGTCCAAATCCCCTCTTAGTATGTCAGTCAGTAAATGCTTTTCTCCCGATATTGTGTTTTATGCAGAGGTGAGTCAAGTAAAAGCTCATCACATCAATCGCTACATTATTTAGTAGTGTATATATGGAGGTATCGAACAGAAACGAAACATAAATTGCAAAATCGATAAATGTTTTTTGGGAGGCATTTAATTTCATAATTGTGTGACCATTCAGATGTGCACTCATTTGAACATTGAGTTTTGTTTTCAATACTAGACAAGCTTAAAGTCATTTGTTTTTACACACAACAAAATTCTTTAATTGAACCAAAATGATGTTTTATATTAAGTATTTATTTAGATCATTATTATAGCGATTAAGCGCTTAATAAAATATTAAATTTTATTTTGTTTAATACCATTAGTTTTTCTTAACTTTACTAATTTTAAAGTTATTGCTTTATAGCTCTATTTAATTAAATTTTTTAAAAGGATTTGAATCTTTCTTTTTGGCTACAAATATTTTACATTCAAATTATTACCGGATTTAATTATATCATAATGCCATTTAATAATTACCGGTAGACGTAAATCTTAAATTAATTTAAATATTCATTCTTACTTCTGTAAACTGTATTCATTCTCTATTTTAATAAAATTCTTTTTTTACTCGTAATTGTTGAGTAAATTAATTTATTTCAGAATTGATCCATCCATTCAAAAATAAAGATAATTTTTTCCTAATCATAATTTTTATTATCAATTAAATTTATATTTTTAAATGCTTAGTCATACAGAACTTTCGGTCTAATCAAAGGTTATTTAATTTAATTTATATTTTTTCTTTTTAATTTAACTGTTACTGCGTTATAAATTATGGGATTTAATACAGTACTATAACGCATACATTTTGAACATTTATGTGAAATTTATAATTTTAAAACATTAACAGTTAAATACTTTTTTGCTTTATATTACCTTATTAAAACTAAATAAAAATTTAATTTATTTAATTATAGATTGAAATCTTTTCTATATATCGGATTTTAACTTTAAAAGTACAAAATTTTCAATAGTTTTATTTTTTAAATCTATATGTATTTTAATTAGCAGAATATAACTGATTTAATAAAAAATTAAATCGTTGAGTAAATAAATTTTGACATTTTTTATCGCAATGTCATAAAATAAATTAAATAATATATATATAATATTAAATTTATAAAAATATTAAAAACAAAGTTCATCTTTTTATATTTTTGTTTTAATCCGTGTTCGCTCTTAACAGTTACTCCTAAATATTTATTTCCACATTGAATTCTATTCTATACAATAAGATATACTGACGAGAGAATATCAAAGCTTTAGTATAATTATAGTTATCGGTTTTTGTATGATGCTTTCTCCGTAAGCCGTGAGATAATCCGTTGCATAATTCATTGGATCAAATGCTGTCCCTTTTCCGGTGAATTACGTACAATGTAATATCGCTACAATAGACTCCTACCCAATGATCATACTCTCTAGAACTGTAGTTGTTTGTGATATTGTACTGGTAAAGTTGCAGATCTTGTAGATCAGCCTTAATTTTATGTCAACTTATTTTTTGCGTGAGAGAGAGAGAGAGAGAGAGAGAGAGAGAGAGAGAGAGAGAGAGAGAGAGAGAGAGAGAGAGAATTGTAGAAATGGAAATTCCAAAAGTGTAAATATAAAAACTGCTGTAAACTTATTCTGTTTTTAACCTCAAAATTTTTTATGTAAGAGCAATGGTATTGATTTTTTTCTGCAATGCTAACATATTATGTTACGCGTACATGCATGACATCTTCGCAATATTTTCCAATCCTCTCTACCATTTATAAATTTGGTGTTTATTATATAAACACAATTAACAATAAAAATAATAAAATAATTTTAATAGTCATAATAAAAACATTTTCAAGTTTAGTTTTGACTTCGAAAAATTGAAAGCTTAGTGTTTTAAGTAATATCAATTGATCATTATTTTATAATATATTTTCTATATTAATTTTTTAATTACTTTTGATATCTATTTATAAATTCAATATATATATGAAAATTTATTTTATAGTTTAATTAATTTTAATTGCTGACTATAATCAAAGTTTTAGTTTTTTTTAATAATTTTTTGTGGGCACTTCTCTACTTTATAGATTAATTTTAAATCTGTCATTTAGTAAAAAAAATTAACTTAAAATACTAAGATTAAGAAATTTATGTTCACGTTTTGTTAACCTGTAAGCCCAATATCATAAACAATTGATGCATTATTGCATTTCATTTCAGTTTTAATTTTTCTTCAATTAATTTTTTTCGAGGCGAAAACATTTTCTTATTCGAAAATTCTTTTTTATTTCTTATGCATACTGAGAGTAAAAGGGAATTTTACAAAATAAAAGAGAAATAAAAAAAAGAAACAGAGAGATTTAGCCAACAGCAGAATTGACTAGGAATTATAAATCACATTCTTATTTCTTTTATTTTTGTCGTTTTGCAATCTTTAATGCATTTTTATTTTTTGTTTGTGCTTTTATCTAATTTAATAAAAATAACGAGTATTTAATTTTTTATTCTTATACTTTTTAATGATATGTATAATACTTAACAATTCTGTGAATTTAGAAATGTTTTTGTTTAATATATGTTTTTTGTGCTTTCATCAATTTTTTTTATAAAAAGTCAAAAATATTAGTCTTTCAATATACGAGGTTATAATTACAATTTCCATTAAATAATGAATATTATCATTATTATCATTACTGAAGTAACTCCACTCTGATATCGCTTTTGTTTCCCAATGGAAATCATTGGATGTGTTGGAAAGGGTTGGCTGATTTGATTTTTCTCGCAAAGCTTCTGATTTTATTGACTTTACTCACAAAAATAGCTGTGAATAGAGTTTGATTGTTACTGCATCGCTAAATTGTTTACATATTTAATAATATTAGATTTAATTGCAACACTAATATTAAGTCAATAATCAATTGAGTAATTATGTATTTTGTCGCGAGTACTGAATGTTTATTATTATTTTATAAATAATAGCGCACTAACGGCAAAATGGCTCAAAATCTAGTGAAAGGTTACTATAAATTATACGATGTTATTATCCGTTAAAAGCATTGTCATAAGAGTATGAGTTGGCCAGAGGGACATAGATTGTAATTTTGAAAACGATTCTCTCGAAATAGTGCAGCGCATACTACAGTTCAATATATCCATTGTAACTCTCTTTATATCATTGTATTCCTCAATGATATATCACTTGTTTTGCAAGAAAAAAAGTTATATAAAATCAAAATAGCGATATATTTAGCCTTAGGTTCAGTGCATTAAATATAATAAATACTAAATGATGTATGATATAAAAGTTTTGTCGTATGCCATAAATACAGCATAGAATATGTATGTATAGTCAAATTGAATAAACTTATATACGTAAGTCTTATACAGTAATGTCTAAAAATATAACACGTATGATATACTTATGAGAGACAGTGTAAACTGATGATTGAAAATATTGTCACATTATAGCAACACGGACTCAATTTATTGATATCCTTTTCCTCTTTCTATTCCTGTATACATAGGTTTATCAATGCCAGAAGACGTATTGTTCAGCCTATGATCGACCAGTCGAACAGAGCAGGTATAACTGAAAATGAAATGCTTTACTTTCTTTATTACTATTCTATTGTAACTGAGAAAAAAATTGAAACCCATTTCCCTGTTTGTCTCGCTCTGAAACCATCATTCTCTCGAGCACTGACTGTGTGAACGAATTTAGTTCTGTTGGTGCGTATCCGAAATTGACAGCGCAATGATTGATTGCTTTAGATGTGCAAAGAATTACGTTTGGATGTGTTTTATGTGTGCTGTGTATGCATTCTATGCATTCTATGCATTAGATTGCTTTCTTGATTCATGCATTCGTTTCAATGGTAAAGTGCATCACTTTCCCAATTCGAGTGATGAGAGCTTTGTCGCATCCATCCAATAATACCACTGTTTTTCCTATTTTCAGTATCATCTCTTTTGATACGGAAATCGCTTTTCCCATTAAATGCTATTTGATTTTTTATTTTTCGGCAAAACTGATTTAGGAGGTGCGATCGGAAGTGCGGGATCTGCGTATAGTCCCGATGGAAGTATGGGTTATATGATGGATGGAAGCCAACAGTTTAGGCCGCCAGGTATACCATAACTACTGTTATTATCATTTATTGACATATTTATAATATTATCATATTAAACGCACACTAATGTTCTAAACATAATATATTAAGTAATTTATCTTTTACACAACTATGACCACAATTCGTAATTCGTTTTGATAAGTTTATAGTAATATATATTGCATTAATCATTCGTTAAAGAATAAAAAACGACATAAAATAAAAATGTCTGTTTCGAAATTTAGAGAATAAAATTAATATGAAGCATAAAAAATAGATTTAATGCAAGTATCTATGTTTATGTTTATCATTACCTGTTTGAAGATAAGTCGAGGTTAATGAGTTTAATAGGAAATAAGTTTAAATTTAAAGCTAATTTAAATCTTATTTTTTATGCTATGACTATTTAATTGATTATTTATTGCAACCTTAATCAGTCTCGCGTTTAATTTAATTCAAATTACGCATTTAAATACTTTATCTTGTATTGGTTTCAATAAATAATTTATTATGCTATTAATTGCTCTTAAATTAAGTTGTAGATACTTATATAGATTAATATTCTAAAATTTAAAATTGATTTTGAAATTATTATTGAAGGCATGCAAGGATGCGGTGACGCATCAATGGGTATGAGCGGACACATGAGCGGAATGGGAGGATATTCTCCGATTAATCCTCAATTGCGATCACCTGTTCATTCTCAAGCGATGTTATTGCCTGGTCATCCACACGCGGCAATGATGATGGCTCACGGACCTATGGGTCATCCAGGTATTCCACAAGGTTCTCCTTATGACAGCTCAGGGCAGCATATTATGGATATACACGCCAGTTAAGAATTAATTCGACGCAACCTATTATATTAATATTTGCAGCCAATAATTCAAAAAATAAATTTTTTAATATAATCTCATCGATGAAGAAAAATAAATCGAAAATCATTTTGTGGAAACATTTGTTTTTCGTGAAATATACTCATCCATTTTAACTTTTGATTCACTTTTCAACTTTTCGTACGAATAAACTTCGTTATGTTTACTTTTATTGCGACATTTTATTGCTTTCGAATTACACACCGAATTGAAGATATTTGATATATCCGTAATTTTATTATTTAACAAAACAGAATAACAATCAAATAAAAAGAAGATTGATCTTCGAAAATCTCATCAATTTTTTCTAATCATATTTTATCGGAAATCACACACATTTATATGTTGTAATTATAATTAAATTGACATTAATTATACGATTACTACTTCAAAACGAAATCAAGAATTATGTTGAATACAGGGTATTGTCGCAAAAAAACAAACACTCGCCTAATTCATGCTATTGTTATTAATTATTATTATTATTATTATTAAAACATAAAATTCATGCTTTCAACCCTTAGAGCATGTCATTCATAACTATTATTTTTTAAAAATCAATTTTAAGTTCCTTTTGTTTTATGTAAGAATATTAATTAATTAATTTTGCAATTATTATAAGCTACTATTTTTCATTTATTTTGGCCAAGTATTTGCTCATATCAATACTTGGAACACTACAAAATTTAATTTAATAAATTCAATACAAAAAACAAACTCATTTAACTTCAAAGTACAACAACCAAATTTATTGTGAATTAATATAAAGTTTTTAATTTTAAAACCGATATTTTTAAGTCTCCAAACTGTAAAAAACAATTACGATTTGCGAACACAATTTAATTTATCAACTATTCGAGCTTTTATTATTATTATTATTATTATTATGTACTATTATTTAATAGTATAATTATTATTATTATTATTTTGACATTTGTAAACTATATTAGTTCATTACTATTCAAATTATCTTTTGTTTTTTTAATTATTCGGGTGGGAAATGATATTAAAAAATAATCAAATGAGTAAAATAAATATGCCCAACACATGTCGGGCGGTATTTGTAAATTTACGTACAGTATATATATAATTATAAATAATATAAATATGATATACTCTTTTAATATTATTGATTAACTAAAAATAAATTATGTTGTATAAAGTGAACATTATCGGCATCGGAATGTGTTTGAATATTTTGTGTATAATGATTAGTCTTTGCTGTAATAACATCATGAATAACTAATGCACATAATGTTAAGCTTTGGTTATAATGAAAGATAATGCATTTGTTTTTTATTATTATTACACAATACATTTTTTCGAAACAACTAAGCAAATCATATAAGTTATTAATTTAACTTTTATTGGTCTCTATGTTTCTATTTTGAATTTTATTTGTACTGTACATATAATTATATATTTGAGAACATAAATATAACCACAACAAAACTATTTACGACTCGCGTACCATTACTAATGCGAGTTGAACTTGTAATTCTGGAATCATTGCTGAACTTTTCATTGTATTCCATATAATTAAATAAATTATAAACAACTGGTTGTAAATCTCGTAGTTTTAATAACTTTTTTATTAGTTATTTATTTTTAACGCTTAAAATTAATTGAGATTATAGTATTGTTGTTTTTTTTGTTGTGGTTATATTTTATTGAAAATTTCAACTTACAGTAAAAATTATAAGTTAAATTTTTTGGACATTTGTATCATAAATTTACAGTACGTTTAAAACTGTTTCCTAATTTTAAATTTATTACTATTTTTTACTCCTTTTCGCTGATTCTTTTTTAATTTATAAATATTTAGAGTTAGCTCTTAAAGGAACAGAAATATATACCATCGGTATATATATATGATGTTTCTATGATTACGTTCCTAAAACTTAAATACTTTATTTTACTGTAAATAAAGCATCAAACAATTCGTTAGTGTGAAAGTAGTGCCATAACTGCAAAAACACAGTAATAATCACTAATAGCGCTGAATCCGCAGCTGTAAATGTAATATTATTGCTTTTATTGCGAACTGAGAGGAGAGAGTGAACAACTAGAAAGAAGAACGAGTGCATCATTCAAAACCAATAATTTGGACAAATGGTACAACAATTGACAGCAAACAGTCAGTCATTTCCAGCCAAGTCTGCAGCAGTATAACAGTTTTTAAACACCACTTAAATGTTATAACAAGCATTTA
Organism: Phthiracarus crinitus; assembly: GCA_034698025.1. NCBI lineage: Eukaryota > Metazoa > Arthropoda > Arachnida > Sarcoptiformes > Phthiracaridae > Phthiracarus > Phthiracarus crinitus. The sequence goes on from JAQGAW010000098.1 coordinate 41,447, forward strand.
AATATATGTTTTTAATTTGTTATGTAATTGTATACGAAAAATGATGCAATAATTGTCTAATAAGCTTATAGAAGCAAACAAAATCACACATCAATCCAAACCCAAAACTCATTCTCATACTCATTGTGATTCATTTTTAAAGCATAAAAAACAAAATCAATAATTTTCGTTCAAAATAAATGTAACTTGAAATTTGTTGACAAAATTATATTAAAGATAAATGTTTCAAAAACAAACGCGAATTAAAAAACTCAAATTTCAAACTAAACAATGGCTTAATATTAACTTTTTGTATATTTAAATACACAATAGTTGAGTGCCAATACAAGTGCCACTTAAATACTGGAACGAAGAATTAAATCACATATAAGTTAGTGGCGAAAAACTTTTCTCTCTAAAAAAGCGAATGTAATGCCTGCAGGTTTACATATGTTACCATAGCATGGATTAACATATATGAAGCGAACTCTATTAAAAAGCTTACCATTATATTATGATTGGAGCATTTGGCACCAGCTGACAAATCTAATTGCCCTCAACTACTTTCATGTCCATTTATACGTTTTGATATACAGAGGATATATCAATGAGAGGAGCGTATGCTCCGTATAAGTTCTCGTTAAGTTCGTATCGAAAAAGCGAAAACCGTATTGAAAGCTTCCCACTGCTTAACAGCTGCAGGTGACAGCTTTTCAACCTTTTTTAGTTTTTCTCTCCCAATATTATATCTCATATTTTTTTGTCTTTATGGATTAAAAGCTATTTTCGCGATACGATCCATTTTCGTTCGCTGATTTAAGCGATAAAACTGAACGAACACTGTTTGTATTATCTTTTCGCAAATATTATTTATCCTCATTGTAAAAACGTCGCGAACGGTTGAGTAAATATGTTTATGGTTTCCAAATATTTACTCAATCGATATATTTTTTGGAAATAATATAATGATTAAAAATTTATTTGTTAAAATTAAAAAAACGTCAAATAAACTTTGAATAAGAGTAAATTGCAAAATAGTGAAAAATATAAATAAGTGAATTACAGTGTAGTTATGTAAGTAGTTTTACTGTTCTGTACTGTAACAGTTATGCTGTAGATTTTGACGAGTTTCCATTCAAAATATTGACTCCAAAGCTAAATATAACTTTGTATGATATAATTAATGATATTATTTTTAGCACCAAAGGGTCGTTGAATATAATTACTATTTTTAGCATATATTGCATAAAAAAGTTTGAGTTTGAATTAAATTAATTGAATTTAAGTTTAAATTAAAAATTTCAAAATATTTGAATAAAATGTAAGTATATATATATTTATTAAATTTCCGTAATAAAGTTTAATTCATATAAAGGGTTACACGAGGTAATAAGGTTTTGAAAACATATAAATTTTTGGAATAATTTCTTCAAATCACAGCATAGTAAAGTGATTTAAAAGAAGAGATACGCGATTCTTGTTGCGTAACAAATTCATATATTTAGAATTAAATCTGTTTTAAGCAATAAAATTAACTAATATTGTAACATATGTATTGAATAGTTACAATTATAAATTAAAATTCTTTAAAAATTTGTGTTTGAAAACTCATTATAATTACTGTACCAAAAATTTTACAATTTCTATACGAGGTTAAGCTTTTTCTCAAGATTACAAATATATGCAGTATACTAGCAGTTAAGTATATGCAGTTCTTCGACCCGAACCGAACCGAGAATTTTGATAAACTGCCAGAACCGAACCGATAAGAAACCTGATAAGACACCCGAAAACCAGACAATTAATAGATAAAATTTGTATAAAATGTTGAATAATCGAAAAACATAAACTTGTATCGAAAATAATTATATGTATTAGAGGTCGAAAACTGGTCCCGCAAAACAGGAGTGGGAATGGAAAATTGAAAATAATTGCGGGAGTGGGAATGAAAAAATCCTTAAATTATGCTCATTGGTATTGGCAAATAGCGGGAATTTATTTGGAAAAATCTTTAGCTGGAGGGAGTCCCGCACAAGTTTTTAAATTTTTTCGACCTCTAATATATATGAGTTAACTATTCATTTTTTTAATACAAACGATAAATTAATAATTAAATGTTGAATATTTAATATGAAGTATTTCTTATTTGACGTTTAATAAAATCAAAATTTATATTAATTTCTTTAAAATTCATCTCAAAAATTGATTATCTGGTTTTCAGTTTCATTCGGGTTAAATTGCAGTATAAAACTAGCAGTCTATACTTGGTTAATATCATAGTTACCCAGACTCTAATTCTCTAGGGTGGGATCAGATCCGTAAAATCTGAATTTTTAGGAGGGGGTCAAAACTCATCAGATTTAAACGACAATTTTTTTTTCAAAGGAAGCTCCCCTAGAAAAACTTAACGATTTTAACAGATAATTTTTAAAATTCTCGATTTTTCATGGGGGTCAACTTTTTCAGAATTGTAGGGGCTCAACCCTAGGCAAGCACCCCACTCTGGGTAACTATGAACTTAATATGCAACATAAAAATATTTGATACTTTGACAAACAATGCAAACAATTAAGATTTTTAGCACAGTATATTCCATTTTAATTGTACTCTTTGTTTTATTTATTATGTTTTTATAATTTTAATAGTATTATTAAAATAAATTTATCTAAATCTTTTATTATTAAAAAATAAGTCATGATATAGTTTAGGTTCGATATATACACTAGTTTGAGTTTTAGAGTTTTCGGGCTTTAGTGAGCCTTCGATATTTTTCATTTTTGACGAAACTTATTCAAAAAAGAAATATTTTAATATTTAGAACTATAAAATATTATCGAATATATATCAAAATTTACGAATTCATTGGCATTAAATATTGTAACATTATTTCTTGTATCATTATATATATTGTATTTTGAATAGAAAATTTATTGAAAGATATTTTAAAATTAAAAATTTGTTTTAAGAAAATTCTGGTATGGCTTTGGAAATTTAAATTGTCGGGATTAGGCCTTAAATTTTTCACTATTACTCACACGTCAGTCAAATATGCACTAATGTTAGATTGAGGGAAATGTTAATTTACAAAATAATGAAATGTTTAG
>JAQGAW010000099.1:0-44500 GCA_034698025.1 Phthiracarus crinitus
TATCTTAAAGAATATATAATAAGCTTTTATTTAATATAGCATTTATAATTATTTAATTTAGTTTTGTAATAAAAAAACTGAATTAAAATCACTACACTTTATTTTGTACATACCCTGTAAAAGCTAACGTAAAAACTTTATGAGTACAAAATCTTTTACATTAACGATATTCTTAAATAAGTGTTTGCGAAATTATTACAAAATTAGCTATATTTAGAAACAATGATTAATTTGTATAAATGAATAATTTTGTGAAATTATTAGTTAAATCTAATTTTGAGTTAATCAAACGAATCGGAATAATAAACAGTATCTAACAATAGCTTAACTTTCCTTAATATTATAGGTTAACACACATCTAATATAGACTACCGGCATATTAAAAACTTGTTGATAAGCAAAATAAAAGAAATATAATAATACTTACTTGCTTTCCAATCGAATCTGATAGCCAACAGTCTGTCCAATCACTTCTCCGCGTTCAGCGCTTACTCTCTCAGACACCGCTAACGCCAGCAGACGTCTCGGTTGAGCGCATATTATACGACACGGCTTCTTCATTAGACTACAATACTCGAGAATATATTGAGGCACTTGAGTAGTCTTACCGCAACCAGTTTGCCCACAGATCACTACAATACGATTTTTGGCGATCAGTTCAATAATGTCGTCTCTCTTTCTCCAAATGAGCAAATTCTTGCGATAAGTGGTCATTGCATCGTCGCGTCCGGAAGCGAATGGTGGCGGACATGGGATCTGAGGAATAACGCTGTTTAGTCGACCAGTGGTGCAGTTTAGTTCACGCAATTCATAACTGTTTGTCGCCGTATTTGCTGCGTGAGTGCGATCACTACGACTTGCCATGTCTTTGCGCTCCTTTTCGGTGATCGGACATCTGCGCAACAAATCCATAATCTGGTGCTGAGATATACGCATTAAGCTAAACGTTCCGTCTTTTCCTAATATAGTGGACGATTCGGGCTTAAATGCGATTACCGTACGACTCGAACCATTTCTAAATCGAATATTAAATGTTAAATATTCGTATAGTCTTATTGATATCATAATATGAATACTTATTGCTTTTGGTTTTGAGACCCATTTGAGTGCAAAGGCTGTGCACGTATTGTCTCTCCATTGCCTCAAAACTCGATGGAAACTCGCATTCTATCAGTGAATACCATTATTAATATATGATATACCGTATGATTAGGATTCAAACATTCATATAGCGATTAATTACCGTGAAAGCTGTCGTTACCCAATAACTTTTGAATGATAACTTTCACCGATTGTTTCACGTGTTCGGAAACACCGATTTGAGACCAAACCATTGAGTCCATTGAGTCCATTATATTACTATTTCAGCGAAGTTTTAATATTCAATTTTTATTAAATCTCAATTTACAGAAAATAAATGATAAAACGTTAGAAAACAGCGTAACAATTAATTGGTCACCAATTTTGATCAATTGATAAGAATAGCAATTACTGCCATATTGAGTAACAAAGAAAAGTAGCGCTAATACTGTATATGATATGATATAAGTGAATGATGTGAATGAATGAATGAGCGAACTATCAAACAAAACAATACTAGAAATAGGGATAAATAAAAGTTTTACAGTTTTTATTGCATTTTTTGTAAACGTTTCATGTTTTTTTGTTTCTGATTTAATAAACCAATTTATAAATTAAACGTATGTTTTATTTTTGTTTTTCGTTACGATTTGAAATTAGAAACATATTTTAAAATTATACATAGAAAACAATAAAACTTAAATAAATTTTGTGAAACAAACTTTTTGTAAAATTAATTAAAGTATACGAAAGTAATTTCTAAAACATATTTGATTGATTGGCGATTTTAATAGAAATTGAATCAAATGATGCTATGCTGGAGATTTAGGAGACTCTGAAGCGTTCGGCGATTCAGCGGCATTTCCGGTCGAATCGGCTTTCATTGACTCATTTTCCGATCTCTTAGTATCACTGCTTTGAATGGATTCGCCTTCATTTTGACCATCGGATTGAGCCTCAGCTTGAGTTTCGCCAATTGGGAGCTCAGCTCCATTCGCAGCCGCAGTTCCTTCCTCTTCCTTACCGATCGATTTTTGTTTTTCTTTTCTACTTTTAAGATACTTTGCTACGACCCAACAGATGCCAACGAATACCAAAAGTGTAAACAAAATCGCTAACAAAATTAGTGGCCAAACTGCGCGAGTTTTTGGTTCTTCGCTACTTTTTGGTGATGTATTTATCGTATCTGTGTTCACGATATCTGGTTGTGCTGATTCTACGGTTTGTTTCGATGTGGATGGAGCTTCCGATGACGAATCAGATTCGTTTGCCTGATAGTGTTGCGCAAAAATATCATCGTTTTCTAAGTTATTCAAATCATAGACAGAGTGCTGTCCGTCGTGTTCGCCATTATATTGTGGACGATTGACGCGCGAATCAAAGTTTGCTTCTGGAAGGTTAGCGTCACCGACTTCGGGCTCGACTGCGATCTCTGGCAACACCTCTGGTATCAACGACTCACTCGTTTGATGCTTATTTTCCTGTACTTCGACGTCAAACTCGATATCTCCAACTTTGTTAGGACTAGCGTTCAGTATATCCACAGGAATATCAGTTATATCTGTTTGTTCGTCTAATTTTTCCAAAGGCATGGAATCAGCGACAACGTCTGGATATTCGGCAGATCTTTTAATATAACCATATTTTTGTGGATCAGTAGCGATACAATACACTATAATATTTATTAAACACAAATGAAACATTGAATACATTTTTCAAACCGATAATCATAAACTTAAATAATCAATGATATGTAGAGATGAATTTGATTTTATTTTTGAATCAAAAATTGAATCAAATAAAACGTGCTGTTAATAGAATTGGATTAATTTTTGAATAAACGTGATTTGATTTGATGTAATGTTCGACAAGTGTTGTGCTTATTTCGCACGCAATCACAACAATTTAAATTTATATAACTTCTTACGCTTTAATTATAATAATGCTAATCCGATGAATATTTTAAAATCACACTTTTATTTAAAACTTTTTATTTCGATTGACATGTTTATAAATAGTATGTCTTAAATTGAAGTTAATAAATATAATTTTTACAAACATTATAAGTTCCATTTAATCGGTAACGAAAAATATTTTTTGTTTCATCATTTCGTTCAATGTTAGACATTTTTTTGTTAACTGCAAAATTATCCAATTCTCAAGATTATAGTAAGAAAAGCTTAGAGTATATATATTCTGTAGAATATTTCTTAACTTTAACCGGTTAGCCAAAAGTTAACGGTTAAAATGTGCATCTCTATGATTTATTCCAACTATCATATCATAGTAATTATTAAAAATTTCGTTCTCTTTTTTTCTTCAAAATATTTTGAAAAACTTTTAATATTACGAAAGAACTTATTTATATCATAAAATTTTTAAGTCAATCTTCTTGTCGTTGCGTAAGCGAATGGTACCAACAGATATCAATTTTTTAATGAATAAGTTTAACTTAAAGTAAATTAAAAAAGTTTATAGAGATAACAAATTATATAATTTTTAATTATTTTTATCTTTTATACTTTTCGTAATATAGGCTTAGTGTTTAATAAGTAGGATCGGATTTTACGAAACTAAAAGGGGAGCGAACCGGAAACAAAAATGTACCAAAAGCTGGAATGTTTTTAAGTATAATTTTTAAAATCGACCGCAATTCTCGAACAGACCACTTCACAAATAATATCAACAAAATTATTTCATTTCTTTTCACCGATTTATACAATAAAATATCAGTACAGTATTGACAATAAGCGACAGGAAAAAGAAATACCTGTACATATCGTAATAAATTTAGATTTAATTATTATTTTTCTCATATGTCCATGAATTTGAATAAGTGAGTGGATATTGAATTAATAGTCTCTACAGATTCATAAATTAGAGTAAAAACTATGATAAAACTTAATTTAACCAAAGATAAGCTCTACAAAGTTTCCGTGTATTATTCATTTCAATTTAATATTCAAATCATTAATGTATGTATGGATAATGCAATCAAGTTGTGTAAACGTTTTATAAATATCTATTCTTAAAAAAATCACTAATTATCAGATTTCTTTTAAAATAATTTTACTTGAAATTTAAAATCAAACCTATAATTATTTCATTGCGTTTTAAAGTGCGTTTTAAAAGTTGTTTAATTTAAATATAAATACAGTCACTGTTGAGTGAGTTAATTCATGTTTGGGTTTCAAATTAAGTTTCATTATTTTAGTTTTGGCTAAAAATGTCATCCAATAAACAAGTTATAGAGAATGTGAGACAAAAGTTTTTAAGAGAATATGAAGAGAATCGCGATCTTTACCACGAAAATGATATCAAAAATATCAAACAAAACGACTGGTCTATCGAACGACACGTATTAGTGAACAACAGTGAAAAGCAGGCATTGAAATCTGTTATTAAAACAATGCAATGGAGGAATTCGTTTGGCGTTCATAACTTTAATGATCTATATTTCCCGTACGAAATCTATAAAATCGGAGAAGTGTTTCATTTTGGTTGCGACAGAGATTGTCGACCAGTGGTTTGGATGGTTAATAAGAACCACTTTAAAAGTAAAGAGTTGGGAACTCTAGTGCGACAGTTCTATGTCTATCAGTTCGATAAAGTTGATCGACAAGTATCACATCAGGGATGGGTTATTGTTGCTGATTCTATTGGTAGTGGTTTGTCGAATGGAGATGTGGATTACAGCCGATTTATCGTTGAAACGCTTCAATCGTATTATCCGCGAGCTATGAAGTATATGATTGTGATTGAATTGCCATGGATTTTGGAAACAACTTTAAAGTTAGTAATGGTTTTCATGAGCGAAGAGTTTAAAAATATTTTCAAGACTATTAAAAAGCAAGAATTAATCGAATACTTAGATTCTGATGTAATCCCTGTACACATGAATGGGAATAACGATAAATTGAAGATTGAAATACCAAATGGTGTTCAAAAATTGGAACAAATGCCTAATTTCGGGTTTACTCGTAAACAAATTGACAAAATTTACGCCACATTTAAATGTATTAATGAATTTTAATTTTAAAATGTAACGTTTAATACTTATAATACTTTTTGCAAGAATAATGATTATAATTATTTACTTAATATTTGCTATATATGTTAGTTTTTATGTTATTTTTTATTTCAAATTGAATTGAGGATCGAATTTAATTATGAAAGAATTGAAACGAAATATAAAATGAAGTATAAATAAATGATATGTTCTTTACGTATTTTCAATTTAAATCTTAACTTCTATCTTATAAATTTTTGAATTTTAATAATCTTGCAAAGTATATAAGAAATATATTGTAATCATTAAAATTATGCTTTAGCTTAAAACTAATTATTCAACTCTTTTTAATATTTTATTTCTACACTTAATTATTTTGTAATTTGAATAAAATAGATAAGTATAATATTCCATCGAACTGTCGGTTAATTGTTTTTTGCAATAATTTTTAAAATGAGTAAAACAAATAAAAATTATTGCAAAAATAGATAAGTATAGGTTAGTATATCGTGAGCAAAGCATACAAACCTATATTAAAGCATTTTTAAAACAAGTAAAAAGCAAAAATATTACTAAACTCTAAATTAGAGGTACTGAAACTTTTAAATAACTTTGAAACAAAAAATTATGAATCAAGAAAAGTAATTTACTGTATAAAGATTAAAATCCCTTATAAATATAAAGACTGGGCACATATAGACATACATCCCAAATCCAATAGCTGACATTTTTCCAAAGTGAGCTAAAAAAGCATAAGCTTTTTCTTTGTAAATTATCCGAACGGTATAGAGTAAGCACAGGCACATACGCTGTATTACAAAAATCTTTTTTTTAAGTTGAGTCTTTTATAGAGTAGTCCAGCTTAAAGATTTAACCATGTCTGTGCTTTCGTACATATTCTTATATTAATAAAGGATTTTTCAGCAGTGAGTGTGTCATGTCTTATACAAATTTATCGTTATACTGAATTTCTTGTAAGTTCGAAATAATTTATTGAATATAAAGTGGTATATATATATTGGTTCAGTAAACTAGTTATACATAAGACATTTTTGCACATTAGTATTGCAAGTTCAATGCTATTTTAACAACTTTTCGTTTACCTTTAGAAGTAGTTTGATGGCCTCACTCTCAGCGAGAAACCGGATGTGATCAGTGTTTTGATGGTCACTACAGCATTACGCTTAAAAGCAACAAAAATGCTATTAGATTATGAAATACCGGTTAAAATAAGCATCACTAACGATATCATCGTAAGCAAGATGTTTATCATCGCTAGTTTCCGATAAAGTATACTTTCGGTACAAAAAACACAATGCGTCACCAATAGCACAGTTTATTACGCGGATTAACAATACAACGATAAAATTTTGGCATCGAATGAGTATTTAACAGATTCCATCGACAATTATTCTAATATTCTTGGGAAGGTTTCCCTCATTAATACCGAGAAAACACGAAAAATTATGGTATTTTATAGTTACTGTAGAAAACTGTTTCTACTGTTACAACTATACTGTGCAGTACTTGTAAATTAAGCATTAAGACAGTTTGCCCTCAATAGTTGTAAAGTTTGGCGAATAATAATAGAACTAAAAAAGTTTTAAAGAATAGCAAATAAAAAAACTGCATTTTTCTGCTCTAATCCGAAACTACTAGTGAACTACAATTGATTAATAAACGATAAATGTGTTTACTAAATACCATTGAAGTGTGTAACAGTCTATATAACAATAATAAATTATAGTAATAAAAAATTATAATAATTTATTTATGGCATATAATGATAAAAGTTAATATACATCGATAACAACTATACTGTATTATACATTAGTAAATGCGTGATTTACAAAACCTTGATAACCGCTGGGACCCGCTATTGCATCACTCGATGTTTGAGAAATTGTGTCGGCATTTGATAATCTATTATTGCTAACGTTGTCTGTTTCCGTTTGATTTACAGCCATTAGTGTTGGCCTCGAAATAAGAACTCTGAGCGCAGACATTTCGGGTGTACTGGTATTACTAGAGCCCGAACTACTGGTAACGCGATAAGCAGGTGGAGGCACACCAACTTCGTGACGCATTAATTGAATCGTTTCGTCATAAGTCGGCGGTTTTTCGAAAGGCGGTTGAGTGCCATCAGCGAGTGGTCCGCCAGCAACGTGTGGAAACAGAGTGAATATATCCGGTAATGTATTATCCAAAGGCATTATTTGTCTGCGCGGCGGACAGTAAGACTTCCGAAGTATGCATACCAGGAATATTATTAGTATGAGTGCCAAACAACATGACGCGAATATCATCGTAATCTTGTATATTTGCATTGCTGTTTTCGAGTCTAAACAATTTATTAAATAATGCTTAAATAATTTCGTATGTGAATGGTATTATGTATAATGTCTGACGAAATTGACAGCATTTGCTATGCAATTCATGATACAAACACATTACTGTACATTAAAATAATATCATTATATAAAATAATATAAGATTTTAATTAGAGTGTAATTCACTTGTTTTTATTATTATAGTAAAATTTCTTAAAGATGCCATTTCATAAAATTCTAGAAAAGAGAGAATTGTTTAGAATTTATGCAGCAATAATCTAAAAGATAATATTTTAAAGTATCAAAAATGTTTATTTTTCATTTTCTTTGAAATTTTAAATAAGAACCTCAACGTTAATTATTTATTAATCTCGTATTATCTGTTAGATTATTTAAGTCTAGTTGTAATATTTTTGTGAGATAATATCTATGCAACAATACAATATATATTTACCATAATTGTTATAATTGAAAATACACATTTCACTATTTGAATCGTAATTATATCCACTTTTGCAGCCACATTTATATCCATTCCATCGCAAGCACTCGAAATTTTTTTCCAATAAACAATTGCTTGTATTTATGCAGTACGCTTGATATTTACCTAAGGATTGGAATTTTAATATTAATTAAGTTTAATGTTGTTTTAAAATTTATAAAACTCTTTAAAATTTTATAAATTTAAAAATATCATATTTACAAGAAATTTATTTACAAAAACTTTATATTGCTTTATAAACCACTATAAAAACAAAAAACATCTCAAGGATTACGTGATATGGATTTAAATACCTTAATCTATGAGATAACGTAACCCATACATTGATTTTGGACAAATTCTCCCTATTGATTGCTTAAATTAGCATTTTTCAAAAGGGGTAAAGAGATTTATTATATAAGCAATATGTTTGAGTTCTATTTAAAAGTACCGGTATATTTAAAACGACATCTGTCACTTCAAAAATGGAATTTTCAGCTTTATTATATTAAATCAGATACTTTAAAAAAAGTCTGTTTATAACATTAAAGCCTCCTAACTTGCAAAATCTCTTTATTTATGTAAAGCATGAAAGGTGGACGGACAGGAATTTCAAATACAATATCTGCTTCTATAAAATCAGATAAATAACAGGAAAAGTGTATAAAGAAAATATAACAAATAAACAATAATAATCGATATTTTTTACAAATGTTTAAAGAAAATCAATGTTTTTATAAATGAATGGTCTTTATTCATACGCGTCTAATTGTCTATTCCGGTACTTATATAGAAAATTATTCTTATTTCTTGTTATTATAAACTTACTAAATGATAGATCAGCGTTAAACAATGTCTCCTAATTTATAATTAACAATTATTTAACGTGAAAACGAATTTATGAATAAATTTTGAATAAAATATAAATTTAGGGAATTTATAACTTAGTTTATAAGGAAAAGAATTTATGAATTTATAATAAATAATATCTGCTTTTAGCAAATAAAAACTTAAATATGAAGTGTAAAAAATTCAGTTACCTTTACATTCGTCATTTACTTCTTCGTATTCTTCCTTACATTTACACTGATTATCTATACAACCATAACCAAAATATTTGCAATCATATTCGTGATTACAATTGAATATGTATGAGTTATATTTAGAGTCACTAATTGATTGATTAAATACAAAAACTTTGTTGTCCTTATAATAATAGTATGAGTTTGTATTATTATCCAAATTTTTATTAATTACTAGTAATGTATTATTTAAATGAGAACTATTATCTAAGCTATGGTTAGCTAATGATGATGAGCGTGAAAATTGAATATATTCACAGCTAATAATCCAAACGAAAATCATTAAATAATTCGTCATAATATTTGTGTTTTTAATTTCTTAATTTCAAAGAATATAATCTCAGTTTAAAACGGATATTCAAAAGTTTTTTCGTTACTCGATAAGTGTTAGCAAAAAAATTTACATTTCAAACGACTACATAAGAAGTAATCCTTTTATGTTTGAAATGATACGTTACTATCGAATGCATTCAAAGCTGCGATAAATGCTATGGCAATTAAAAATTAGTCGTACTCTGGACATAGTAATCATATCACTTATTGCCTTCTATTGTCATATACATGAACATACATACACTTGATTGTCATTAACGGTATTATAAAAAAAATGAGTCATTAATTCAATAATTTAATACCTGAGCAACGATTCAGTAAAATACAGTGAAATACTGTGAAATATCTATGAGAAAGTATGAGATACTAATTCACGCAACATATCCGTTCAATTTCTATATATTAACCAAAATTAGCAAAGTTTTTGACGAAATTTCAGTTTATTTCGCATTTATTTGAATTATTGTATATTTTTATGATAGCATTTTAAATTATCTGAAACAATAGATGTTAAATGAAGATAACAAACAATTATATGAATATAGTGTACGCTTACATTAGTGATGAAAACTGGGGCTGAGCTTAGCTTAAACTTAGCTTAAACTCTTTTGTGTATTAAATATTTTTGACATTTAAATGATTGATTATATTTGTTGCATAACTATATTTTATTTTTGTTTTTAAGCAGTTATTACTTTTACTAAATATTGTTTCAAAGAAAAATTTTTATAGTTTATAATATATTGTTGTAAATAGAACTTCAGTGAGTGTTTGAGATTTTTGATTCAGTTGTGTTTTAGCTTTCGTGGAGTTAACATCACCAGTATTATGTAAGTGAATATTGTTTTGTATGCCACTAATTATTACCCGAATTAGTTTAAACAATGTTATTTTTCCTCGAAAATTTTATTTTAAAGCAATTTTTAATGTTTTTAGGTTTTTAGTCAATGTTTGTCTTTTTAAAATCATTTTTAGTTCGTTCTAAGGAGGGATCAATTTTTCGGGAATATCCTGATATTAATGCAATCTTCGGAAACTTAATACTATATGATAAAAACAATAAAAAAGATCATTTTTATATAGTTTTTATTGTCCCGATTTTACTATAAACTAAATATTCCCGATTTTTACCCCAAAGTTATTGAAAAATTGAAAATTTTCCCTGTTTTGGAAGTTTCACAAGATTTTTTGATAAAAAAAGTAAAAATTTTCAAACAATTTTATAAAAATATTATTTAAACCAAATAGTCTAAATCTAAAAATTCAAAATTTAGAAATATACAACTAATTAAATGTTAAAACTAATATAGGATCAACAAATTTAACATTTTTTTAGCTCCCGATTTTTATGGTTTAAGTCCCGAAAAATTGAATCCCTAGTTCTAAACCCAATTTTAGTCTTTATTCACGTATCCATTAATAAATTAAAAGAATTGGAAAATCCCTTAATAAATATAAAGAATAAAATCTCTACAGCAGACATTGCAAATCCAATAGCTCCTTTGGACAAAGTGAGCTAATTATAAAGACAAATTTCAGCTCATCAGCACAGCTCAGCTTCGACAATATTTTGAGCTGGAAATAATTCAGCTCAGTTCTGAAAATTTTTGATTTGCTCAGCTAAAGCTTGGGTTTTTGAGCAGACTTTCATCACTAGTGTACATGTGAATTAGTGATGGAAAATATTTTGATTTTAATTCCATTACTATTCCATTACCGCGTCTTAGATTTCTATTACCGTTCCACTACCGGCAAAAACATAAATTTATACTCCATTACCGTGAGTTTTTTCAATTCCAATACCGTTCCACTCATTACCGTTCCGCAACTAAAATTTCTTAACTGTTTTCTGAACTAATTTTAAGATTTTTAAGTATTTTTATGTATAAATATAAAACTTTATAATCGTTTATCTTATGAAAATGATTAAAATTTATTGTTAATGAAGAGATATTTTAATTCCTAAAAATGTTTTAGATTGAAAACTGATTAAATTATTGAAAGTCTTTATGATTTTATATTTCTAGAAATTTAACAAAAAATCCACTACCGTTCCATTACCGTTAGCAAAAAAGTCGTTACCGTTTCACTACCTGCAATCTTAATTTTTTTCACTCCATTACCGTGATAAATTTCAATTCCACTACCGTTCACGGTAATGGAACTAAATTATCAATCACTAGTTGCGATGTCAGAAAATTTTAAATGTCTGTACATACTGTTGGAATGCATTTATTAAATAATTAACGTTAAAAATTAAATAAAACTTAGGTTTACGAAAAACATTCGGATAATTCAAGAAAATAAATTTAGTAAATAAACATTTTTTAAAAAAATTTGTCTCTTTCTTTAACGAAAGAAATTGATTTAACGTGTTTATCATAACATGTTTTGCCCAAAGGAATATGCCATTAAAACTTTAGGGTTAAATAAAAGTCTCACAAGACATATGATTACAAAAATGAAATCAAATGATCTCATAAATGTAATAAGTTTTGAATTGATCCGAAACATTAGAATAGACTCATGATGTGTGAGTCACAAACGGTGACAATACAGTACTGTATGTAATGTGCAGTAATAAATGTTTACAAATTGCAAAACACATTTATAATATACAAGTACTGCAACTACAGAACACATTAATTATTAATGAAGTGTCAAACGCATTGACATTAACAATGGTATTGCAGTGGAAAGTAATCCAAATTTAACAATACTGTGTTTAATTTACAATGTATTCAACAAATTAAGAATAAATTTGTTAAGCCATTACAGCTTTTATAAAAAAAAGTGTAAATCATATGAATGAAAATTTAAATATTACAAAAATTACAAAATAAAATAATAAATTAAAATTAAGAATGACTGAAAACTTTATTAATTGATCACTAATTAGTTATGATACCGGTAACCGATTAATTATAGTCTATTATGACTTAAGTTTGTTATAACGTAATGTGACGCACTATTAATCTCACTAAATATTGCTAAATAATGTTAGAATTAATGATGAATTTTGACGCGAATTAAGAATTGATCACACATACCATTCCTTCAAATCTTTCTTTTTGGGCATTTTAAGCAATGGCTTGTGATGATCGGTGGGCGAAGTTGTTGCGCCATTAATCAGATGCGTTTGTTGCATACCCGATGCAAGCATGGCTGGCGTTCCTGAAACTGGAGCGAACTGAAAGTTCTTCGTTTCGTCCATTTTATATGTGCTACCAGTTCTATATTTAACTTTGATAAACAACACAATAGGCGCTATTATCACAACAACAATTAATCCAATCGCAATCACGCCAATAATCATTGCTGTTCGATCGTTACTAGTTTTTGGCACTCGAGCACCACTTTCACCCTGTTTTGGTATTACTTTTGGTGTTTCTCCTATTTTCGGAATCTATCAAACAATACATAATAATGTTATGTAAATTTTATTTGATTGTACAGCAAAATATACTTACAACATATATAGGAGGAAGTGGTTGCGGCACATTCGGTGCATTGTGTGGTCTGACAGTTGGATATCGCGTCGATCCACTTATTTCATAAGTTGGTGCTTCCGATTTGGAAGGAGATGTTGATACTGGACGTTGGGTGTGATATACGGTGTCGTAATCGATAACAGTTATTGGATGAAAAGTCAATGATGGCAGTTGTGATACTGGCTGTTGCGTCGGTGGCGCCCATGTCGGCCACGAAGATCTAGTCGTGTATCGGTGATGATTAACGTGAATTTTATTGCTACTACTTGTGGATGAATAAGTTTCTTCGGATCCCGAACCATCTAAACAGTCTTCCTCTTCGTCGTCACATATTTTCTGTTGCGAATCGATGTGTGTTGCCGTTGATGTTCGAAAATATGCTGGCATTTCGGTTATTGGTTTTGAGCTTGAAATATAAACTGGTGTAATCAAGTCATCACCAGATCCACCTTCAGCTCCATTATTATTGCATTCATCCTTTCAATAAAAGTTATTATTCATAATTTAGTTCAAATATAGATTTGTGATCAATTACTTCGTCGTCCCAACAACCGGATCCTTCACCAGAAAATATGAGATCATCGCCATCGAACGAGGGTTGGCTTTTTGGCTATTTTTATACCACATTTAATTTAATAATTTTATAAAATATGAACATTGTTTATCAATATGCCATACCTGTGCCATTTGAGGAACACTATGGACGAAATTATTTTTATTAGAGTTGTCTAAATCTAATGACTGATTTGTGATATTATTTTGATCTATTTTCTCAGTTCCAAAAGACATTAACAACTGTACGTCGCCCTCCACTGTAATACGAAGATCATCTTCGACAGCCATATCGAGCAATCGATGTCCATTAAAGACAAAACCAGACATAATACCATTAAATGGTTTCTCGATTATATCTCTAACTGTATTTTTCTTGCCACCGATTTGTACTTTAGAGTGTGTATTGAATACCGTGAGTTGTGGACCAAAAGGGGTTTTTGTTACCACATCGTGATTGTCCACTTGAATGGTCGAATTCTGAGCCGAACGGATAAATCTAATCACGTGATACTTACCATCATTCACCTTAACACGCATTTCGCCGATTTCGATGTCTTCAGTTCCCAAATTGTATGCCATTATAGGATAACCATTGGTCAAAACCAATTCCATAAAATCATTAAAGCTTCCGCTATCGATTCGCACTAACACTGCATTCTCTATAGTTGTAATCAATCCAAGCACTAATAAGTCATTCTTAGTGTCCGGCCGTTTGTCGTTTCCAAATGTAAATGTAATCAAACCATTTTTTTCTCCAAATTTATACGCAATGCTTTCTGTTTTAAAAAAATTAACGCAAATTATAAAAACAATTATATTTGGAAATTCTCAGATCGATTTTCAAAATAGAATCACAAGAAAATATATACCAACTATTATTAAATGTATAATTTGCCGATTATTAAGCACATTAAATCGTAAATCATTATATAAATGAACTCAATAGAAGGAATAAAGTGAATTTTACATCACATCTATTTGTTTAATAACTTTTAAAAGTTACTGTATCTCATAAAATGTTACATTAATACCAATTTATCGGTAACTAATTTTTTATAAGTTAAAAGTTAAACACAATCGATAAGCTCTTAAAATCTATGCTAATCTATAGATTAAGTTATATTTTATTCGCTCGCATTCGTTTCATTACTATAAATTTATGAAAATTCGTTAGTTTTTTTTCCTCACAATATTCATTTTAATTAATTTGTAAGTTTGTGTTATTTGAATACAATTCATTACCGTATGTAAAGTAAATCTCATATTCTACGTTACATTAAATTTATAGATTCATGATTTAAGTATGTAATGATTGTCAACTTATTAATATACGTGTATATATACTTCAGATACTGTTTACGTTTAATTACAGCATTAATAAACTACCGAGTGTTGTATATCTCGAAAATATCTTTGCTGGCAATCAAAAAATTTAGAATTCGACATTTTCAAGTCATAGATAAAATTTGAATAAAGTATAATTTTAATTTATGTTTAATTTAATAATACATAATGTGTTTACATTATTACATTGATTGCTACGTAATAAAGTTTTATTCTAATCGCGAATAAAAAATATGCGGTTTTAAAACTGGAAATTGACATATAGAAAACTTATATAACTATTTGGGGACATTTTAATAATTAGATTCAGAATAGAGTTAGAAATTTTCAAAAAATTTGACTACAACTCCATTAACTGTTACCATACACACCACAACAATCCCACCAAAAAATCTATGAATGTTTACTACTCCACTCGAGATGCACTAAAAATTGAATTTGTATTCCATCTCCAATATTAGCTCCAATATAGTCTCATTCAAAATATAACACTAACTTTAATTATTTTCATTCAAGATGTTAATTATCGATTAACTTATTTTTGTTAAAATTAAATATTTGTTATAAAATTATATAAATTGTATTTTATGGAATAATTTTGAGCGAAATAAAATTTCAATTCCAGAAATAACTTTTTCAACTCAACTCAACTCCAATTAATAATTTATGTACTCTAAAACCAAAAAACATTTTAAAATGATTCCAACTCCACATCATTCGAAATCAAAATTTAATTTTTTTCCTCAGCTCCACACTTATAAACCCTATATTTTCAACTCCAATCCCATTCCAATGAAGTTGGAGTTACAATTTCTTTCTCAATTTCAGAAATATGAGTTTTCAGGTAAAACTTTAATTTGTAGACAAATACCGTATTTTACTGACTATTGCCCGCACCCCATGTATTGCCCGCAGTTAGTGAATAATAAATAAAAAAAACTTGGTCATGTATTGCCCGCACTTCATGTATAGTCCGCACTTATTTTCTGATTTTATTTGTTAGACCATATCTTATGTTTTTACAAGTTTTTATATAAATTATAAACGGAAATCGAAAACGATAAGGAAGAGATCCTTTAATACAATTCATCGATATACTCGAAGCATTTAACATCGTATCCGATGAAGAGTTTGACGGTTTTTAATAATATTATAATTAAATAAATGAAAATTTTGAAAAATATCGTGTATAGCCCGCTACCCATGTATAGCCCGCACAATAAATATTTGAAATATTTGCACATTTTTTCTTGTATAGTCCGCGGGCAATAGTCGGTAAAATACGGTATTTTTGTGGAAATTGCACGAAATAATGTCATTCGCACGAACAGTAAGAATCGAATTCGACAAGTAATTCCCGTAATCGATATTCCCTAAAGTATATAGCATTGAATTTTTAAAATAAAACTGTTTCATTTAAATTGAAGCATTGATTTTTTAGCTCACTTTCTTGTTTATAACTAAAGGTGCTAAAGGTTTTACTTTTTTAAAACCAAATCAAACCAAACCATTAATTCAAAATCTAAACCAAACCAATAACTCTACTGTAAAACCATTCCAAACCAAACCAAACCATAAATAAACCAATAAACCATTAACATTGAGTTTATGCTAATACTACAGAATAATGTAATTTTATAAATAAAATTTTTCAAAGTTTGTACGATAATACTTTTATTATTACACAAATAATACATTTTAAAGTATATGTTTTAAAATATTTGAATTTTTATAAAACAAATATAATATTTTTGATTATTTTAAATGCAATAATTATTAAAAATATTTAAAAAACTCGTTATTGGTTTGAAATGTTTTTATGGTTTTTCTCATAAAATGTTTAAACCAAATCAAACCAAACCATTTTTTTAACGGTTTAAACCATTTTAAACCAATAAAAAGCAAACCTATAGCACCTTTATTTATAACATATGTTTATAAATATGTTTGCTTCCTTTGTAGACTTAAACTTAGTGAGATTTAATATGGATTTGAATAAAAAAGAAATATTGATGTTAACAAACTTTTAACTAAACCCATGGTCGATGCGAAACTGTAAATGTGATGTTCTTGTTTGTAATACTAATGATTCCTTCTTATCTTTTAATAGTGTCAACTCGTATAACATTACAGAATAGTATCGATAAAAACTTTAAACAACAACTTGATGTGTTTTCAGTAAATATATAGCAATGTGTTCGAAGCCCAAGCCTACACCTGTCAGATAATTCTATTCGTTAGTTATAAAGACAACTATAAATAGAGCTTAATGCAAACTTTAATGCAATAGATCTAAACGTTGATACTTTTCAGATTAACTAAACTGACTATTAATAATTCGTAGAATAAAACAATGTTTTTCATTCATATATGATTATAAAAATCACATTCAATTCAATTATCGTTTGAATGGTGAAAAATAAATTCATATTTATGTTTTAAAGTCGCAGAGTTTTTATCAATTCATTAAAAAAGACAAAGCAATGAAAATTCAATTATTTCGTCACAGCTTACAAATTTTTAGCAATAAATGATTTTCAGAAATAATTTTTAAGCATTCTTTGGATTTCATTATTTCAAAATTAATTAATAAAAATTTAGTTTTAACAGTTGCGACAATTTTGATAATTAACAATTATTAAATGCTTTCTGAATATGACGTTTTAAGCGATTAATAGTATCAAACGTTGTTATGATATTCGATAAAAAGGCAATCATCGAAATTAATGACAATATGCAATGATTGTTCTCTCTCTCTCTCTCTCTCTCTCTCTCTCTCTCTCTCTCTCTCTCTCGCATTGCTTTTTACTAAGGCTTTGAAATTCGTTAGGAAAAAGGGTGCAAAATCGTTTGTTTACATTTAATAAAAAGGTTCGTAATCGTTTGAAAAATCGTTAGAAGTTTAGTTTAACCAAAATCCCGGCTTAATTTTTTCCTTTAAAATTGCACAAAAAATGAATTCAGATATGGACGTATCTTAATTACATAATAAATTTATGCCTAAATTAACTATTACTTTTTAAAAAATTATTAAATTCGAAAAATCGTTTAAAATTTTTTAAATCGTTAGATATTTTAAAATCGTTTGATTCGTTTACTTAAATTTCACATATTTGGGTCTATTAGAACCTCTTAACTTGTTTTAAATAATAATTATTTAATTTTAAAACATTCGTTAATTAACGATTTTCAAAAAAGCCTTACTTTTTACAGTACGCATTAGACTTATGTAATCGAATAAAATTTTAGGCCCGAGCCCGACAATTTAAAATTTCAAAAGCCCGCCCGACCCGATTTTCCGTAATATTTATCTTTAATCTCAAAATCATAACTTAATTAATTTTCGATTTATTTCACTCCATTATAACAATCTTTTATGCATATTATTTCGTAAAATTTGATTATAATAAATAGTATTCTGTAATATTTTAAGTTATTAATGCTAAAATATTGTTTGCTTAGAATATTTTCTTCCAATATAAAAATTTTCGGGCCTTGTTATTTTGAATCAAAAAGCCCGGCCCGACAATTTTTTCTTAACTTAAGGCCCGAGCCCGACAAAGCCCGACAAATTGTAAATTAGGTCCGAAAAATCGGGGGCCCATTACAAA
This sequence comes from Phthiracarus crinitus, assembly GCA_034698025.1. Taxonomy (NCBI): domain Eukaryota; kingdom Metazoa; phylum Arthropoda; class Arachnida; order Sarcoptiformes; family Phthiracaridae; genus Phthiracarus; species Phthiracarus crinitus. The sequence goes on from JAQGAW010000099.1 coordinate 18,317, forward strand.
CGAGCAGTGAAGCGCATATTAAATGTGTTCATGGTTTGTTAATTAGAGAAACCAAACCAAACAGAAAATTTCACTTTTAGATCCAAAAAAACCAATAAAAAAATTTAAAGAAAAACCAAAACAAACCATCAATTTTCCATAGCTTTTTAGTTAAAACCCAAATAAAAAACCATAAAAACCATTAAGTTTTTCAAATTGTTAACCAAACCAATAAATTAATCCATGGTTATTCGTATCACATAAGGGCTATGTTTTGGATGCTGACTTTAGTCTCAAAAATATTAATTTTGTACATATTAGAAGAGCTTTTAAATTTTACGGTCTTATCGCTGAACTATAAATAATGTTAATTCTGTTTAAAACTTATAAAAAATACCAGTGTATTAAGTTTATACATGAAATTAATTGTAGATATAAATTTAAAAAATGTATTCTTGGATCAGTATAGCAATACAGAAGTATATCGAACCAATAAATGAATTTCGATTTCTAATAATTAGGGATAGGAAAAATTTAACCGAAAAAGTTTAAAGGTTGAAATTTCGGTTAAAAAAGTTTATTGAGTAAAATTATGATTTTAAAAGATTAATTTTTTTAACCAAAAAAAAAACGATTTTGATGATACTAACCGAAATAACGGAAATTCAACATTTAAAACGATTTTTATAAAGTACGATGAAAAACCTATTGTAATGAAATTTTTACATGTGTTTTTGCTTATTATTGTGTGTTTTTAATTTAGTTAATTTACTAAATTTAAAAATAATTGCAAACTCAAATTCAAATTTGTGTTTTTTTTCTAAACAAAGGAATTCCCACCCCTTAGAGACCCCCCATTTTTCCTGATATCTCAGAGCTGAATCATTAATATAGGTATCGAAGGGATGGTACTCCGACGAAGAGCTAATAAAGTTGCAGACAAAGAATTTTTTGAACTTTATAGATATAATGACTCGACCGAAAAGTTTGACCAAAAGTTTAACCGAAGTTAGACTAAATTTCTAACCGATAACCGACCGAATTTTAACTTTTTCCTGACCGAAATTTCTGAGCGCTACTCATAATTAGGGAAAAGTAGTTTAAGACAACTTAAGTTTATTGTAAGAATGTGTAGCAAATAAAAAATTCTTTGTGAATTATGGCATCAAAAATAAGAGTAAGCGCACATAAGTCGTAAATGCAATCTTTAACATTAATTTCTGCATAAATACTGAATTAGTTTTAGACAATCTAATTAGTCTAAAACAAATTGAAACTCATTTAAATAGATATTCATAAATTATTATAAGCTATTTTACATAAAATATAAATGCTAAAAATAATAATACGGTATTTTTTAAGTCTTGACAAAAAACATCATAAACTTCTCTCGATTAATTTTCAATGGAGCCTTTAACACATAATCAAGGGATAAGTGTAACGCTATCTCTTAAAATTAGTGATGTGATGGCACAAAAAAAATTATTTAAATCACACAATAATATTTTGAAATTTGTCCATCAATGCCACGCCCACTCTATGGACAACATCATGCATACCGTACTATAAAATTAGTAATATTAATATTAAACAAAACTACTAAAATGTTACCTGATTTGATGGAATAGACAAAATTTAATAAAACTTGTAGGATAACAAAACTGGTGTAAACCATTATTTTATGTCACTAATAGTCAAATGAATTACATTTGTTTGTTGGTTACAATTTTCGAAACATTCAATTCATTCGACACATCATTCAACACACAGTTCTAAATCCAATTATCGCGTAAAAAATAGAAATATTAAAACTGATTGTTGAACACGGATTGCGTCCAATTATTTTTTGTTATCACCCGATGTTTCCGATAATTAACATTATGATCAAATAATTACCGACGATTTAATGTTTGAATCAAATTATTCAAAATAAAATCGCATATTTTATCCCATTTTATAAAAATGATGGACTATTCGGTTAAGAATCGGTTAATTAGAGTTTTATGATTTCTATTACAATTGTAATTAAAACTCGATTTGAACAATGATATGAATAAGAATAATATGATTATCAATTTATCGATTGTAATATCGCTTAAACCCAATTCATTAAAGAAGCGAAAACATAGAATAATTAATTAATCGATTTAACGTAATTAACGTTTAAAGCATTCACATTTATAGTTCTTGCTTTGATCACAACAAATCTTCAAAATGAGAGAAACTTCGCAAAGAGAAATTAATGTACAGAGAAATATTGAGTTTATACGGACAGAGGGAAAACTAAACTGGAGAATATTAGAGCACAAACGCAAACGCAGTATTGGTAATGGGAATCAATATTATTTCAAAATTTTGAGACACAGCATATCGCATATTATATTATATGCGGCAATAAGTTCGCGATTTTTATCATTTCTCATTATTCATCCCAACTTATGATATTATACAATCATCTAAAAAAGCTAATTAGATATATATTTTTAAATAAAAATATTAGCTTAAACTTGTAAATTTAAATTTAATCGATTACATAAAATTATAGCAAATTAATAAGGGATTACGAAGAGTTTTACGGGAAAACTATCCAAAGTTAGACATAACAGTAAATTATAACTTACCAAAAATTATCGCAGCGTAACAGTAACCAAAAATTCCGAGTTATTTGACACATTTTTCGCATTTAGGATATCGTCTCATCTAAGTTACAGTTATTTTTATTGATAGACATAAATATTAAAATAATGTTTATTAGATATACATAAGCGTTAAAAATATATCGATTAAGAATAAGAATATTTAGGGTTAGAGATTAACTAACAGTTTGGCTATATTTTTGTATTTTCAAATTTAAAATATTAATAACTGTATTAATAAAAATCAGATTTATTTTCAAAAAATCGCAAATCAAGTTACATATGCTATTTTAATTAACTTTTTTAATGCACAGAAATGCACAGTACTATTAAATAAATGTTAAATTAATAGCAGACTTACGTGATTCTAATGGTATCATTCGATTCTCAATCCTTTAAACTTATAAATCCATAATATACCGGATATATACAGATTTTTTAATAAGAAAAAATATCCGTGGAGTATATATGACTTTTTTCGAATTTATTTCATATTTCTATTCTTTAAACTGAAAATCTTGAATAAAGTGTTACACGAGTTTCGTAAATAAGAACAAATTAATTACATATATAAATATAGGTAATGGTATTTATTTTATTTAAATTTCATGTTAGAGTTTGCAAACTAATTTTTTTAGAATATAGCAATTTTATTACAAATCTCAAGCAAAAATGAGACAAAAAAAGTATTTTTTAATATTATATTATTATAAAATCAATGTTTCGTTTAATTCTAGATGATAGTCGTTCGTAATATAATTTATAGATTTGCATAAACCTTACATTTCTTTAGAGATAAAAGTTTTAAAATGATTTAAAATTAATTATACGACATTATAATAAGTTCTTTTACGTTAATAACTAAAATATTAAATATATAGCATATAAATATATATATATAAAGATATACGAAATAAGAGAAATCAACTTATGTTTACAGAGTCTACATATTGATATATAGATAAGTTAAATGGATATAGTTATACGATATTATTTAAAAAGGGGATCCGAAAAAAACGAAATGGATTTGAGTTCAAAAGTGATGGTTTCTATCTTGTACTGGTTTTTATTTAATTCGTATTTATTTAATCTTCTTTTAGTACGGCTGCCACCGAGCAGTGGGTGGCGGAGGAGGTCTATGTCCCGCAGGACCGCTGTAGAAGAGTAAATCAGTTTTATCAGGATATATATGATATTAATAAAAAACTTCACTCAATTCATAAAACGAGTTTACTTTTAATCGATAAGAAAAATAAACAGTAATGAAAACATTAAGAATCAATCGCTCACCGATTCGGATAAGCCATAGGAGTTCCATAACCATTACCATAATTAGTACGCACTGGACCGCCATAATTGTTGCTACAATTAAATTCAATTGATTATCACTTAAATCATACTAAAGTTTTAAGTATGATTTACCGTTGTTCTGGAGGAGCAATCGGTCGATTTATTTCATATGGCAATGGTCTAGAATATTGTGAATCTCCGCGATCATAAAAATCTCGCGGCGGTAATGGAGGACCTCTTTGATAATCTGGATTTTGAGGCATCGGTCGTCTGCCATACATAGGGTCGTACGGCGGTCTCACATCACCGCCACCGCCGCTATAGAAGGGTTCAGTATCGCGATATCCGTAAGAGTCGTATCGATAATTATCGTCAAAATATCCGCCGCCATAAGACCTCGATGGAGGAGCTGATGGTGGCATTCCGTACATCGGACCGCGAGGTGACGGATACGAGTTGTTACGATGTGGACCAACCATACGCTTATTTCGATTGTTTGCCGACTTCTTTGACTTTCCTGACATTCAATTAAATAACATCACGTTCTATAGCTATTGAAATATAATTTCGTAATCAATTAATTACCAGATGGTTCTTTCTTTTTGCTCGTCGAAAACTAATCAAAATAATTCAATCATTAATTGATATTATGTTTGAATAAAACATAGATTAATACAAAATAAAACACCTGAACAGTCAACTGAGAGCCCATAAAATTATAATTATTCAATTTTTTAATCGCTTCGTCCGCTTCTTCTCTTTTGGTCATGTGCTGCATATTTTAGACGTTTATTTAGATATAAATGGATTCACAAAACGTTTTATTAAATTGAATGAAACGACAACTCACAACAAAACCATATTTGCCGATAACATCGCATTGGTTTACTTCTCCGTAAGTACGAAACAGGTCTTCCAAATCTTTGGCAGTACATCCTTCTGGAAGTCGACCAACAAATACTTTCGGCTAAACATATATAATAATCAAACAGATTTTATAAAAATATGTTTTAATTGATATAATAATGAAAATAAACTATTAATCGATACACGTATATAAACGCGTACTTACTTTCTCTGCCATCGAAACAATGAATAATAAATAAATAATAATCAAGAAAACTATAAATTTTTAATTAGAATGTAATTAATAAAATGGTTTAAATGATGTATTGACGCACAAAATCGAAAATACATTGAAAACAATGTGTTTGTCGCATATTTATAACGAACGTTAACACAACCGAACATTCAGTACTATTTTAATCTGAATTTTAAACGACAAAAGTATAGCCAAATTTTATATGTTTATATCACAATTCGTCGGTTTAGAGTCGAAATAAATAGCATTAAACCGTAAGTATCATTTTTTACTCGTGAGTTTAAGCATTTAAGAATACAATCATTTAAATTTAGTTTTGCGTTATGAAATATTCAAAACTATAGTAAAAATGCCCGAGACTTGAGCGGTCGAAAAAACGCTTCAGACACTAATACTTGCACTCTTCGGTCTAAACTCATTAATATATGATGGGTATCAGTGATGGCTTATTAGTTTGTTATTTGTTTGATTACATAATATAATCATTTATGTTTAATCGTTTAATACTATTTATGTACTCAAAACATCATATTAACGCAAAGTAATCCCACCACTGATAGGTATCGATTAGGTGTTGTGCCCATGGGTTGACCCAATTAAGGGTCAAATTAGTGAATATATTATATTATCATTCTTTTTATTTTTAATTCACAATAGCTTTGCAATGGAAATCATGTTTTAAAATTCTAAATGATAGGTTTATGCCACGATAAATGTGATTCATTCACCCATCTTTCATATTTTAAAGTGAATTTACGCGAAACTTTTTGAAAATATTCCGTTATTTAATACAATATAATTTACTTTCAAACCTTTAGCTAAATATATAATTAAAAAGTTCATTTCAAATTCCACAAAATAATTAACCATAAATCTCAATAAAAATAATGTAATTTTTATTAATTATTTTTCTCTAGAATACTTTGTATCGATGTTTAGTGCCATTAAAATAAAGTGAAATAAAAGTTTTGTTTTTTGTATATTTCTTTTTACATTATCAAAACAGTTTTACATAATAGTTTAGTTGTCGCTCGTATTCATAAAGTTTACGGTTATTATTCCACTTAAACCTAACATTACAGTGTAATTACAAATAAATGTTAAACAAATAATTTACTACTTTTCTTATTCTTCGCTTCAAAAAAATAAGAAAAAAATATTAAAAGAAATAATTAATAATATCAATATTATAGACAAGAAAATGGAATAATTATTATGAATATTGTCGGATGTGTTGATTGTGTCCAACAATACTCAGAAACTAATGTTTTGATATAATATAAATGAATTGATGAATAAATTATGATATTTATGGACAACAAAAAAATTATATATAAGCAAAACTTAAAATACGAATAATCAGTTTATGGATTTCTAACACGTTTTGGTGCGTTTTTATTATTACACAATTGATTTCGGCTTAACAGCTATAAAGTGTAAGTAACTTATAAGCTTATGTTACTTTTTATTGGATTGAATAGCATATACCTTACTGTTATCGCTTTGATTTTATTGAGCGCTACACAAGTTCTATGAGAAGACCTATTATTTTTATATTACGTTTATTTAAATAATGAATTGGCATTTAAACTGTAGCGCTCAATAATATCAAAGCACAATAATATTCGTTCATAAATATAATTCTAATAAAAATGTAAGATAAATGTACGATTGATTTTGAGAAAATTGTTGTTTTGTTTGTTTGTTTGTTTATGTTAAAGATGTTATTATATTAATAAACTAATTCCGACTTACATAACAATTTTATCTAATTATGTTGTATTTGAATGGAATTGATTTAATGATAAACACAAACAAAAAGAAAATTTAAAGAATATTTTTTATAAATGGCAATAAAGTTCGTTTTCCTAATACAATAAAATAATAATTAAATAATAATAATAATAATAATAATTAACGCAAACACACACACAGAGAATATGTGCGCTTTGAAAGGGTGATGAAGAGACGGCTGATTGAATAAATTTGATCCTAAAACAATGTAATTTTGTTTATTAATATTCAGTGAGATTTTTATTTCTTTTTAACGGGTCCGCGAGGAGGGGTTACTGGTCGTCCAGAGTTTAGTCCTCCGTATTGATACTTTGCTTTCTTTTCCGATGGCTTTAATATCTGCAACACGAAAAATAAAATGCATTATAGTCTAGCATTGAGGTCAAGGCCCTTATCTCTAGAAGCAAAAGACAAAATCGATATTGAATTCTTAAAGCTAATGCTATATAATGGCAGGCATCGCATCAGAAATGTATGAGATGTGAGATGTGGTGTTGCGTTATGTGCACACACAATGCATGCCATATACGATATTACACAAAGTATAATAAAAAGTGAAAGCGATGTGCACTTACTTGAAATGAGCACATTAGCGTTTCGTCTACAGACATCATTCCGCCCGCATTATCGAATTCACCGCAATAGTTGGGCGCTGAAAATAAAGTCACTAATTGTCTTTTCGCAAAGAACTCGTAACCATCTTCGACCACTTGATGTGCTCTGCATATTAAGTCTAAATCGTGTCTATTAAGAAATTTGCTGACAACGTCAGCACCAAATGTGAATGAAACCCCGCGATCATTCTCTCCCCATCCCTGAACATCTTTGTCGGGATCAGACCATAATAAATCGCACAGTAATCCCGTGTCGGGAACATCTGTTGGACGCATAATGCGCCGAATTTGTTCCATAGATTGCAAGTCTGGAGACAATCCTATACCAAACGTCATTTAATTAAAAGTCAAAATATTATTAGAAAAGATAAAAATAAACTAATGATTTATCAATATTACGAGCTATACCTCCATGACAGCAGAATATTTTCTCGTCAATAATAGCAGCAATTGGTAAACAATTGAAGCAATCGGTAAATGTTTTCCACAATTTTATGTTATATCGTCTTTTGCCTTATTTAACCAGAAAAGTAAAGATCAATCAAAAAAAGTAATTTATTGCGTTGTCGTACAACATTAATGTTACACAACATCACACTAAAGGATAGCTATTCTACGTAACGTTAGAATCACTAGATATACTTATTATACAGTACTGTTACAGTATTAAGTGTTATGGTATATTAACTTACATTCATCGTAAAACCCGTAGATTCTGTTAATACTCGCACACTCGTGATTCCCTCGCAATAGAAAAAAGTTTTCTGGGTATTTAATCTTATACGCTAACAGTAAACATATAGTTTCAAGTGATTGTTTTCCACGGTCCACGTAATCGCCTAAAAACAAATAATTGGCTTCTGGAGGGAAACCTCCGTATTCGAACAAACGCAATAAATCTGTATATTGACCATGAATATCACCTGAATATGAATACAAATTCGAATATGAATATGCAAACAAAATGTTTTCTTTTACATCTATTTAATTGTTAGTATCATAGCAACTAATTTTTTAATGCTTCTTCGCGTTAATTGAAAAACTAATTCCAAGTTTATTCTATGTTAAGCAATGCAAAGCAATGCAAATTTATTAAATCGATATACAATATCAGGGAAACTAAAGCTGTGAAATATCAATAGAATTTTTGAGTTCAAGCTTTAAAACATTTAAAACAAATTCCTCTAATTTCGCATTAATATTCATTAGTTTTATTAATGTTGAGTTTTTAGCTCTTCTAAGCATGTTTTGCGGATTAAAACTTTACACTCAAAACTAGTTCTGAACTTAATTTTAAAATTCTTCTCAAAATGTGCACTGATTTCAGAAAATTAAGTTATTGTTATTTTTATTACCGATAGTTATTGAAAGAAAATTAAAGTATTAAGTATTAGGTAATTTACTTTTAATAATTAATAAAAGCAAAGTTTAGCCAAATTAACTTAATTTCCGAAATGAGTACGAAAATATAGGTCAAGAACATGGTTTAATGCAATCAGCAATACTATCAAATTTTTAAGTATAATTTGTATGTTAGCAAAATAAAGCAATGCTTATTTTTTACAAATATTTTATGCCACTCTAGAATAGTAACACTTCATATTTAACTCTTTGAATTTAAACAATATTGTAGTACAGTATGACCCGGTTTATAGCAACTCAATGGTGCATAAAAAAATCGGGGTTTGTTATAATCAGATGTGCTATAAACCGGGTTAACCTGTAGTAATATTATAGCAACGGTAGTGATGCTGAGTAGAAAGCGACTTTTTGGCCCGAACCCGAAAAAAGCGCGACAAATTTAAATTCGAAAAGCCTGATATCATATCAGAACACTAAAGTTATAAAAACAATAATAAATAATATCTAAAATCCTAAAAAACAATGAATGCATAAATAATAATTTTTAGCATTAAATATATTTAATTATGATGTGAAATCAGCATAATTTATAACAAAATTTTACTGTTTTGTAAATAATATTTAAATTTAAATCGTTTTCGGGCATTTATAATTTAAAACAAAAGCCCGACCCGAAACGAATTTTAACTAAAGACCCGAACCCGACAAAGTCAGACACATTTTGTCTGACACCCGTTTCGCACTCTAACGCTGAGGTAAGTCTCAGAGAAATGCATTTCTTAGTTTAAGTATTTGAATCCGAGACACGATTAAACAATTCACCAAACTTTCATAGATAGTGATGTGTTTATGTAATAAATAAGGCTTTGAATATCGTTAGGAAAACGGGTACAAAATCGTTTGTTAACCGTTTAATAAAATGGTTCGAAATCGTTTGAAAAATCATTTGAAAAATTTTTTAGTTTAGTTACGAAAATTAATTATTAAGCTTAAATTGTTATTAATTAATTAGTTTTTTCACTAAATAATTTTATAGTTACTACAAAAAATAGTTTTTTACTTCAAAAAAGTTAATTTTGACTTGAACTTAAACAAAATTCTGGCTTAATTTTTCCATTTACATTAAAATTGCACAAAAAATGAATTAAAATATGTACGTATCTTAAATAAATAATAAATTTATGACTAAATTAAGTATTATTTTTTTAAAAAATATAAAATTCGAAAAATCGTTTAATATATTTTAAATCGTTAGATATTTTTAAAATCGTTTGATTCGTTTAATTCGTTTACTTAAATTTCACATATTCGGGTCTATTAGGACCTCTTATCTTGTTTTAAATTTAAATTATTTCGTTTTAAAACATTCGTTAATTAACGATTTTCAAAGCCTTAGTAATAAATGTATTACCAGTAATTTTAAACGGAAGGCAGTATTCAATATTCCTTTATTACTGTATAATAAATCGCCAAAACCTTTTATTAATATAAAATTATCGTTATTTCGATTTTTGAAAAATTAAAATCGAAAATATTCGTATTTTATCAAAATCAATATACAATCAAAATTTAAAAACGTAAAATAAATTGACAATCAAAATACAATTTAAAAGAAAAATTGACGAATTTCACTCAAATTCTTGCATTCATCCGTAATTACGATAAATGCAATTTGCGTGTTATTCCGAACTCGCATTTTGCTCCAAATTTTTCAAAAAATGTGATCATTGCAAGTATTGTAAGCATTTACTGATATTATATCAGTGATATATCTTACGTACTTATTAACAAACTTATTCTATTAATTATGTTCACGTACAGTACAGTATTACTGAAAGCACATGAAATTTTGTCTGTTTGGGAACGAATTTTAATCGGCAACAGTCAGTCAGTGGTAGCAAAATATAACATTCAATTTGCATTAAAATTATTTTCAATTTTTTTAATTTTTAATTTTAAGTTTATGAGTGAATGGTAAATGTGTATAGTATTAGTTTTTTATTGTTCAAAATTACTAATACAACTATTATTAATTTCTTCAAAAACTAAAACGAATACAAAAACGTTCATACGTCTCAACGTGTAATAACCAAAAATAAAAAGAGTAAGAGCTCTCAGAATAATGGAATCAATCGGAGTTTGCAAGAAATATACATGCGTTTACGGCTAAGAATATTATTAACTTATAATTATGTCGTATTAATTTCAGTTAACAATTTTATAGAATAATAGACTGGAAAATTGAATGCATTGGTCGTCAATTAAATTGTGTTGAGGATAATAAAATTATATTTTATAAATTATTTCATTAATTAACGGAATATTTATTTAAGAACTAATATTAATTTTATATTGAAAGCAACATTAATGATATCAGATATGCATAATTTGTGGTTAAAACGCAATTTTTACATTCATTAAAATATAATTTGTAGTGTAATGCAAGTTTGTTTTCATAAACTCAAATCAAAATAATATAAATAAATGATATTATAGATACGTAATTAATAGTTTTTAAATGAATACACATAGAAAAACAAAAATTGGGATTTTCATGATTTTCAAGAGATATAACGTAAAAACAAAATTCATGATTTTCACGAACAAATTAAATCTTAAATTATAGTTTGGGTCCCATTCGCGCGTATAGTATAACTGTTTAAATCGTAACTTTGTCCCATAAAAATAAGTATTTTCCTTAATTTTGCCAGTTTTGTGATTACCGTAACCTATTGTTTTATATAATATAAGACAATGCGAAATTTAAAGTGCAATGCATTGAAAACTATGGAATACAACTCATAAAGTTGGTTAAATTATTGATGAAATATGAAATTAGAATATATGCACACAATGGTTATTTAAAATGCAACGAAAATAGTTCGAAAATATAGTAAGAAATTGATAGCTCATAATGCAAAAAAACAAAAAAATAAGCTTATAAGTTATAACTTATAACCGCAACCATGACTACATCACACAGAGCTTAGATATTAAGATGACAAAACATATTCACAATTACATGCTTCATATAGAATGAACTGATTATAAAAGTTAATGAGTATTAAATTCTATGTGCTCTAAACGTATAAAGTTTTGCAATTAATTTGGAGATGAAGGCATTTTAGTTTAAATTTGATTACTAGATTCAATATTACCTTACGATGCAATACTGAACTATTCATGTTTCGGAAACTATCATCGAATTATTAAACAAATATTACATAACTATAGTAATAAAACTTGCATTAGTTTTTGTTTTGCATGTTTACACGAGTATATGATTACATAATGACATCAGTGTATCAGTAAATCAAACATCGCATCAAAAATCAATACAATCCAATATTTCGAAAGTATTTTAACAAAATAAACGAATTAAAAATTTCGTTTTACCGCATATTTTAAGAGGCGCTTCGAGTTCCAGAAGTATAGGTTGACTGAGAAATATTTCTCGGGATTTAAGACAAAGCCCTCTTACTTCTGCTTCAGCTAATTGTACAGTCTTTCCGGGACGACATCCGCGAACTGCAACACCAATTCAATTATTATTTGAATAGTGAATTGAGTTATTCTCAATTGTCATAATGCATACCTTCTAATAGACGTGAAATAATACTATCGACGTTAAGATCGCCTTCAGTTGCCATCACTTGTGATACGGAGTAATGTTTCGATCAAATCAAAATGCCGGCACAATGTAATGCAATGCAATCGCACTCACACTCGCACTCAATCGTCAATAGCGATAGCAATAGCAATGCAACGCAACACAACAGTGCAGCACTCTATCCAATAACTATACTAGAGTTATAACGTTCCACACACTCATTCGTCATCGATATTACGCTCAAACGCAATATACGCTATTGCGCAGTATTATTCAAAGCATATTAGTCGTTGATAGGGCGTCAGTTGGTTTCTAGAACGTAGTATATATTGCAGTGATAGCAAATGCATTTATTTGTAGTGTGTTCAGTACAAGTACTTTAAAACAGTCGCGTTGCTATCATCGACTAATATGCTATTATTCATACGATTCTACAAAATCTTAAAAATATGACGCTATTCTAAACTTAGCAAATTTGAGTTTCTTTCATTAGAGTTATGCGTGCATATATACATACCACATCACATCACCTTTATTATTGTAAAATTACTTTCCAATGAATCACAGCTTACGCTTTTGGGCAAAATTAAGTATTAGGTTAGAGCTGTGGAAAAAGCGTACTTTTATAATCAAAACGACTGAAAATCTTATTTAACATATTTTTAAAAAATTAAATTAAAAATTTTTTATTCCCACCAAAAACTTTAGATTTTAGTTTTAAGCTTTTCAATGCGAATATGTTTAAGCGCGGTTCGAGCTTTGAATCATATTTAAACTCGAGTTCTGCGCATCCATTGATTCGGTGTTTCAATGAATTTTTTATTGATTGATAGGGAATAGAAAAACATAAGCTTCGTTACATTTATTAATTTCATCATATTTTCAGACCGACACTCAAAACTATGTGCTTTCTTTATAGCACTAAATTGCTTTCATAACATTATTGAATAAACTCAAACCATTAATAAATACGATAACTACAGCTAATTCTCGACAACTATAGCATAATCATTCATATTTCGAGCATTAAATTATAATTATGTCAAATTAGAATTATGCAAATAATTATTATTATTAATTAAATTATAATATTAAATATAAATTTTATATTTGATGAAAATAATTTCGAAATTGATTACACTGTAATGTGCGTTATAATGAAGTTGTATTGTAGTAATTCATTGTTAACGCGAGTACAGCGAGATAGGAATACAATACAATACATGTTTGTTTTACATTAAAACGCGTAAAAATTTATTTAATTATTAATATTTTTTAAAAAAATATTGTTTTGATTTAATTTCGCGTTAATTTCAATAATGAAATGCTGAAGTATTTTAAATAAATAATCGATTTTCGCTCAAAAATAATCGAAACAAAACTCGCGTATTAATAATAAATTAAACAAATTTTTTGATTAATATTTGAAGTCAACTATCAATTGATATATCATTCCATGTGATTTGCGGATTTGTTTGCTTTGAATTGAACAGCGAAACAAACAAAAGCATCTGTAATGGCAGTAATGTTTGAAAAGGTGATGATTAGCGTATTGAGTGACGATTGTGTCACTTTTATGAAACGGTTTGGACACGCGATTGCCGTACAAGTTATTGACGAAAGTGATAATTTATTGGTCAGATGTGGACATATCTCCGACAAATCATCGCAACATTTTTTATGTGATATCGAAATATTCAAAGATACAGACACAGCACGTGTCGGCAAAAATGGTTTTGTAATCACCGATATTAATAATAAGACAACTTTATTAGAGTTTCTGAACAATAATGAAGATGTTATTGTGTTTAATAAATTGGTTTATGATTTTCGTTTCGGTCGACGAGAATCGGTATTCAGTTCGCGAACGGATGAGGCATCGGCTTCGCAGTACTTTCAGTTTTACGGCTATTTGTCTCAACAGCAGAATATGATGCAGGACTACATCCGGACGTCGACCTATCAAAGAGCAATATTGGCAAATATCGATGATTTTAAGGACAAAGTAGTACTCGATGTCGGCGCTGGTTCTGGTATATTATCGTTCTTTGCTGCTCAAGCGGGTGCCAGAAAAGTATACGCTGTCGAAGCCAGTTCTATGGCTAAACACGCAGAAACACTTGTCTATAATAATAAACTGAACGAAACTATTATTGTGATACCGGGAAAAATCGAGGAAATATCTCTTCCAGAAATGGTGGACGTAATCATTTCGGAACCAATGGGTTATATGCTATTCAACGAACGTATGCTCGAAACATATTTGCACGCAAAGAAGTGGTTATCGCCAACAGGCAAGATGTTTCCGAGCAGAGGTGATCTACACATCGCTCCATTCTCCGATTCGCAGCTCTACACCGAACAGCTAACCAAAGCCAACTTTTGGTTTCAGCAAAACTTTCATGGCGTCGATCTTAGCAGTTTGAGAAGTGCAGCGCTTAAGGAATATTTTTTTCAGCCAATCGTTGACACTTTTGACGTTAGGATATGTTTAGCTAAATCATATCGCTATTCAGTAGACTTTACGTCATCACATGAACGAGACTTGCATCGAATCGATATTCCCATAACATTTGTGATGCACCAAACGGACGAAGTCCATGGCTTAGCGTTTTGGTTCGACGTGGCGTTCTTTGGATCCCAGCAAAGCGTATGGCTGTCCACTTCACCCACACAACCACTCACACACTGGTATCAGGTTCGATGTCTCATCGATACTCCATTATTTGTTCAAAGGGGACAGACATTGTCGGGTCGTGTAGTTCTAACATCGAATAAGAGGCAAAGTTATAATGTTGATATTGAACTCTATGTGGAAGGCATTGGAACGCGTGCCACAAACTCACTTGATTTGAAGAATCCATATTTCCGATACACAGGACAACCGCCACAACCGCCTCCTGGTTGTAACGAAACCTCTCCCAGTGAACAGTACTGGCAAACACTTGACTCAACTTCAACTGCAGTTAATAATGTGGCGATGAATGGTGTTGTGGTTATGAATGGCAATGCACCGCAAGTGAATCCAGTCATTGAACTGAATAACATGCAATTGCAAACCACAAGTTTGCCTCAACATCATCAACACACGAGTCAACTGACACTTGGTGTTCACCCGACAGCGCAAATGATTAATTTAGGATCGCTTCCAAGCCCTAACGCAACCAGTCGTACGAGTCCTCACAATAGGATAGGAGTGAATCAATCGGTTCCAACGAGTTCTCAATGTTCAATCGGTGGTGGTATCGCTCCATCATTGTTCACTAATACTCCACAAGTAGCTGTTCTCAATGCAGCTAATTTTCCAGTAAACAACAGTTTAATGATTGGTGATTACGCCGTTTCGCCGCAAAATTTGATTCTTCCAACGCAAAACATTGCTTACAAACCTCATTATTCAAAGCAATAGTAGACAAAACAAAGAGTATTTTGTTGAGTGTGCAGTTATTTAATTTAAGACTGAAATGAATTTTATATAAACTAATTTCAATGTTCATATATATGCTATTTTGATGATTATTACATTTTTGGTTCCTTTTCATTTCAAAATTTTAGTGATTTTTTAAATATCTATTAATCTATACCTTTTGCACGTCTCAATAATTAAATGAATTATTAATTAGATGAACACTTAAAACAAAAGATTGAACGATTATTACTGTCAATGGTTATTATACATTATATTTCAATGGTAATTTAATCGTATAATATTCGGGGCCTTCAACTTAAAAACATGAATATATTGTAATAACGGTGTTTTAACGAATTCCTGCAAAACATATTTTTATTTATCACACTTTTAGTTTAGATACACATTTGGTTTTTGTTTTTTATCAATTAACTTGTATTGACTAGACTTTTAAAATTATTAAAGGTATCAGCAGTTTTTACTAACGCACATATTATATAAATAATACAAAAACATTTCATTTCGTGTTAATTAAATTAAAATTTACATATAAAACTATCGTTCATAAAACTTTCTTTTTGATTGCGCTATGAATGCATTAAAAGCTGGCCATAAGAGACTTAAGTGATGTTTATACCATTCACTGAAAACAAAAATATTAACAGTTAAAATCTAAAAGTTAGATTAAAATGTTTTTCTATATATTTTACAAATTATATCGGATGTGTTTATTATGATTATTATCGAGAAATCGTTTGTAAAACAGCGCCAATTCGTCGTATGACAACGATTGCTTGTACTCATCTAATTGTGAGCCTTTCAGTTCGTTTTTAATAAACTCTAATTTTTCCTAAAAAACAAATAATAGTTAATTATTATTATAAATATAAGTCAGTTTACTATTATAGGTTAAAAGGTATAATTAAATAGGAACTTATTTTATTTACAATATATCATATTTCCTCATAAGTTATAAGTTACTGTATAACGAAACGCACAGTTATTTTCAAACAAAAAAAATATCGGTAACATTGAAAAACATGTGAGAGTTATAATGATTTTTGTTTATTTGTTTGTTTATTTAGAGTTTGGTGTCAAGTTCAGTGGCATTGCATCGCTGCAGCATTACATTTGACGTATACTGTAATGTTTTTTAGCTCAGTTTATAGAAAAGAAGTCTAGCATTCGATTTTACTCGAATCCGTCCCATTATCCCATTATCCTTTCTCTTATAATGCTATATTGTTTAATCATTGATCATTACGCTTATATTACTGTAAAAACACTTTAAAAATGTTTTTTATTGTTATAAGAATCCTTGATCTAAAAAACTTTTAAATAATCTAAATATTTAAAAAAGACCAGAAACTGAGCTCTATTTAGTATTTTGTTTATACTTTAGTTTCCTTATATTTGCATGATTTTTTATTTAAACAAAGCCATAATGAAAAATATCTCCAATTTTTTAATTAAATTTATTTTTATGTCATAAGAATCAAAATTCTTTTTCTGATATATCGGAACACAACTGAACTAAAAATAAATTACTTTTCGCTCAATGTTTAGTGAAATGACGTGATAAATCATTTGTTTTATAAATATCACACCTTTTGAAACATATTATTGTTATTAATCCAATAAACTTGATTCCAAACTTGTAAATTCATTTTTTCAATTCTATACAATTTCTCAGCCGACGATTCATTTGGATGTTTGCGTAATTTAATTGTCCTTAAATTGGAAATGGGATGCGATGTCGAAACTAAATCACTATTCGGTGTATCGAATCGATCACTCGATGATTGTTTCGCATTATTTTCCGATGAATTCGCGAATAATTGTTTTGAACCATTTTTCGTGAATCTTTTATATAAACGTAAACATTAAATGCAATAATCAATTCAAAAACATTTGAGTTATTTTTGTAAGAAAACTAAAGTATTTATTAAACAATACCTATTATTACGTAGAAATCGTAACATATTATACAGTATATTGAAATATTATACGATATTAGAATATAATATTTCAAATATTTATTGATTTGTTTATTTATTAAAAGATAGTATTAGTGAATTGTGAATGTGAATGCGATTACACAATGCATTACATATTGCCAGTAATGGGATAATTCGGGTATACCCGAATTTGCCCGATTTAACTCGAATTAGACTACATGTTCCGAAATTACCCTAATTTAGTTAAAAACCCGAATCGACCCGTTTTCGATAATTTTGTTACTTTTTTCAATAAAACCATATTTTTAAAAATGAATTTATAAAATTATTAGTAAAAAACCTTAATGGAATAATTCAGGTTTGCCCGATTTTTTTCCCAATTTTCCCTTATTTTGACTTCATTGCCCGATATTACCCGAATTTATTTAAAATAATCAAGTATAGTATACTTCGTAAAAAATATTTAAATTAGTTTATCAAAAAATAATCTCCAAAAATAATGAAAAAAAATAAACAGTAATTCAACTAATTTGGTGAAAATTACTTAAATTATTGACACGAATTTATACCCGATATTTAAACTTAAAGCACCCGATTACCCGACCCGATTTTTAAATTTTTTTACCCGAATTATCCTATTCCTGCACATTATAAACATTACTACATGACCTTGTATTGTAGAATCGTGTCAAATAATACTTCAATTAATACTGCAATTCAGTATTTCATAGTAAAACATAGTAAAATATAAATCATAGTAAAACTGACAACACATACGCTAATTAACTGGTAAAAAATAATGGGAATCGAAAAAGTGTCCAATTTATCAGGTTTTATGCTGAAAACGAAATGCAACTCATTTTCAGTCCCTCTCTCTCTCCCTCTTCCCTCCTCTTTACTTCAAGATTGCTATTACTTCAGTATCTTTAGAAAAGTTTCAATTATTATTTTACAACAAAATTATTATTTAAATTTATGAAAGTATATATACATTTATTAGTTAACTTTCATTATAAGTTTTAATTTTTGAATATACTTTTTACTTAATATCTTTTAGCATTAATGTAATTTAAATAATAAATGCATCATAACGTAAGTTAATACGAATGAGAAATAGTGGCTCAACCGTTACGAATAAAGTAAGGTTAATAAAACTTCGTGAAAGTAATTTAGTTGAAAGATTTAATTTAAAATACACTTCAAGTAAATAATTAAGCTTTTATTGTTAAGACTAATTTATACATAGAATCGAAAAATAATGATTTTATATTAAATGTTTACAAAAATCAATATTTTATGTTCACAAACACGTCAAATATCAAAATTAAAATTACATAATAAAATAACATTTGAGAATTTTATTGACGATGAGATAAAGAAACGTAAGCTTATATACTGTATGTAACATAAGACTAAAGAATAGCTGATTCGTGAGTTATTAGTTGTGTGTGACCTTAATTTATTTGCTTTCAAACATTTTAACAAAATATACATTTACTTATGATGTTTTCGCGTTTAATAAATTGAACATTATTTCGATGAATGACATAAAACATTCGTTTATTTCATGGAATGTTCTTTGATTATAAAAATTGTGTTTCTGGAGATCAAATTTAGGTCATCTTTGAATCCTTAGTTTTCTTATAATCCGTTTGCTATTGTTTTGTCAACAATTAAATAATTAACAACAACAGCCCATTTAAACTAAACTGTAAGCGGAAAACAGTAGTTCCTATCGAATACGAGAAAATAAGCTGAAACAGTATTTTTAAATAACTTTCTTCTAAATAAGACAAATAAATAAAAAGAGATTTAAGATTTGGCTAAAAGAGATTCGAATTAAATGACTGGAGATTAAGTTTTCCTCATTTAATTAATCATAAATATTGGCTAAATAATGATTAATTGAAAATATTGGTCCAGTATTATAGTGGAAGCCGTAACGAACAGCGCAACCATTGAATCTAGTTTTACGATCAACGCATTGCTGACAACAGCCAGCGATAGGCCGACGGGTTGTTGCGACCAACCAATCGGGTTATGCGCGTATATCTCCATTTGGTGTTCACCCTTAGGAATATCGACCTCCAGTTCGTACGTTTCATTAACGGTTTTATTGGAAGCATTGAAGTAAATGTGAATGATTTTCGATATAATCAAATGGTAGCTATCGATTGGCGGTTCGTGTTCCGTCTCATTAAGCCAAAGCTTAAGTATTCCATTGTCGTACCAGTGATTAGCAATGATTGGTGCGATCGGCGATTGTCCTAATTTTATCTCAAATGTGGTCGCATTATGTATGCCTTGTTTAACAACATTACATCGAAATTTGTTCATATTTACGTTATTAAACGCTTTGAAATTCGACTTCATTTCGCTCATATTCGCGTATTTCACGATAAGAATACTTTTATTCTCTAATATGGTTTGAGTGGATTTATTACGATATTTTCCGGCTTCGATGACAACACCATCGCCTGTGTGCCACTTAAATGACTTAACGGGTGGATATGAGATCACTTTGCAAACCATCGTTATATTGATTGGTATCGATTCGTCCTCATTGTTCGAAACCCAAATGTATTTGTTAGTATCGGTCGCGAAATACGGTCCATATTCCACTTTTACTGGTATCGGAAAGTATTTAATCGAAGACAGATGTCTGTTAACAGTGGAAGCGATGCACGTATAGTTGCCTTCATTACTGCGCGACAGGTTTCGAATCGTTAACGTATTCTTGATTTTCAACAGTCCATCACCTGATTCGGTACGCATTTCTTCGATTCCCAGTTTGTTGTCTTCAAACGATAGCTTAGACCTGTTGAACATCCAAGTGATTTGCGAATCGGTTCCCGATTTGTCGAATCTGACGATACAACTCAATGACAGCGTTTCGCCTTCAGGTGCGCTCTGAACCCCATCTCTGGCGCCAATCCTTTCCATCAATTTATAGACGTGAACGTTGAATGCGGCCGAAGATATCACTTCACCATTTACTTCGAGCACACACTTGTATTGTCCGGAATCAGACTTCTTTGCTTCAGCGAAGAACAGTTTGAGGCCGTCTTCACTCTTGGAAGTGTATGGCGAACCGGATTCGTCACCGATTTGTTCTCCATTTTGGTTTAACCACTTTATAACTCCATTCGATTTATGTTGGGTTTCGTTATTGAAGCAATTGATGAAATGTGTGGCTCCAGACCATAGACCGATATTCGTTTCGATCGGATGGAGATATACACTCAATACTGAACTGCGTGTCAACCAATTCAGTATTAAATAATGAATACATAAACTAAGTGTTGTTTGAACCATTTGAGCAAATTATTATTATTATTAACAGATTCTATAGTTAACCGTTTAATTCGTAAGCGTAACTGTTATATGAGTTTCTAAACGCTGCGAAGCATTGCTTACAATCGATACAAATCCACAAATGCTTACTCTATTTGTTTATTATTAATAAGAATCAAATAATTGTGGAATAATTTTCATATGATGTTTGGTTTCATAAATAGATTGATAACTAATCAATATTAATATACAATACAATATAGCGTTAAATGCGTTTAATAGTCATTAATACTGTCAGTCATAATAACATAACGTTACATATCATATCATACACTAACGAATTAACGAAACACAGAAAAACTCAGTTTTAAGTAAATGTTTCGAATTCGTTTGAGTCTTACTGACTCTCAGTCTGAGAGAATAACTCTATAGTACTCACAGTTGAAAGAATAGCCCAATGCTATTCAGTTATACAGTGTATAACTTTTAACTGTAAGAATATACTATATATACTATCGAAGAGCGGGAACTACAGCTTAAAAATAGTACCATTCAAACGGACGATTAGCTGAAAATACATGCCTGTGCTCTGATATGCAGCAGTTGTGTACTGTTGTGTGCTGTTGTGTACAGTGTTAGTGCACATCACAGCAGAAGCATTGGGCAGTTAGTTGTGTTTAGGCTCATATTGAGTTACGTGACCAAAATACCTAACAAATACTAAACTTTTCAAATAACTGCAACGAATCATGCATTTAGAAACTGTAACAGATTTTGCTTATGGGTTGAGGTAATACAGTGAGAGGTAAACAATATATGAATACTGTATACGAGAAACGCTTAAGTTGTCACAAATGAACTTGAAATTTGCACTCAAATAGTATTAATAATATTTGTTTACTGATTAAGTTTAGTTTATTTATTTAACCCAAATTTACACGTATAATACAAGAAATTTTCAGTTTTATTGCTTTCTAAATCTGCACACAACTATAAATTTCATTTCACTACTAATCTTAAGCTTACAATTGGAAACTTGCGCTAATCGTTACTTTGTTTTTCCCGAAAAATACTCTTCAGTGGAAATATCGCTTAAAGATAACGAATAAGTTTAAAGAATGGTAGTTTTTCTATAACAAAAATTAGTGTTTGAGCAAAAATCGTAGATTATATCGAATAAGATGGTTTCGAAATCATTTTTATTAATTTCAGAGAATAAATCCCATATCAATATACCGTACTTGTAGTTAAGACATGTTTAAAACGTTCATTTTCTAAAAATTATTCTGAAATGTTCAAAAATTGTCGGATAAAAGCCAACTTCATATTTATCTAAATTTCTGTTATTTTAAGGCTCACTATTAACTTACAAACCATTAAAAATAAGATTCCATTAATGAACACAGATATGCCAAATATTCCACAACAATATTACCCGCTTATGAATCATTTTGTTTGACATTTATTTATACATGTATGTTAAATAGTTTTATAAAACCTTGGTTTGTAAGCTAATAGTGAGCCTTAAAATAACGAAATTAGTTAATATTGTTTTTATATACAGTATTTCTATTATAATGAAATTGTATACTTGTTTATATTTAAGTAAAGTTTTTTTTGTATTACGACATAACTCATTGCAAGTTTAGTTTATGAACTGATTGATAAGACAGCGGATGCTGTCTCGAAACTTATTCATATGATTTGATATTTTAAATTTAAAATACTTTACTGTCTAAGTCACTCAAATTATTGAGAATAAAGTTATTAAAATATTATAAAGACAGTGTTGTTACAGTTTTAAAATATACTGCAATATTTTCTCTAAAATAAGTTATATCTATCTCAATAAAAAAAACGATAAGTTGTTAGTGTAATAAATTTCCAAGAAAACCAATTATTAATTACAAATTATAAAACAGCAGTTTTCTTAATAAAGTGTTGGTTAATGTGTGACTGACTGACTGACTGTTTATGAAGTTATTGTTAGCCGTTCGGCCGAATCTGATATTCACAAAATTTTATTTTTAATTTACAATTATTGAGTAATATCTGTGCTCAAAGATTTAATTGCTTTCAGTAATTTTTTAAAATAATTCAAAAACATAATTTTTAGCGAAAAATTGTGATTTAAACCGAAAAACACTATTTGGAATTAATTATTGCTGTGTTATTGTTTAGAATTTCAATCTATTTTTTATGTTAATTTGACATTTAATCCTTAGTTTATAATAAATTTACTTTATGTCATGAATATTATAATAATATACTTATGAATAAGAATGAAATTTTTGTTGTTAACGTTAGATCACATTATAGGTAAGTAGAAAACTCTAAAATTTAAATAAGTTTTGTCTGATAAAATTTTCAAAAAAAAACATTATAATAATTAAGTCTCACGTCAGTACTTGTGGAGTGCGAATCCAAACCTCAGTTTTGTTTTTAATTAGTTTTGTAAACTTTACAAAATAAGCGTTTGATAATTATTCTCAATTGCATGAAACAGAAAACGATAGATTCAGACATTAACGTTATTACATTACATAATTATTCTCGTTTCGTGGGTTTTCGATTCAAAGCATAAATTATTGTGAAAGAGTTACTAATATTTATTTCAGATCAGTATTAGAAACATGTAACATATATATAGACTGAATGATTATGTAAAGATTAGGTAATTCATGGAATTCTTATATCAATTGCTTAATTCGGTTATCTTTTCTGTTAATCGAAAAATTAATTTTATGTAAGAATAGAATCGGAATTCGAACTTAGAATTGCGAGCAAAAGTTTTAATCAAATAATAGAAACGAGTGTTGGCGAACCCTCTTCGAGGGTTAATAAAAATAAAACACAGACAATATCTGCCCGTTAATAGCTATAAAACTTATTAATTAAGTTAATTAAAGCAATCCGTTTAAAACACATAACTCAACAACGATTTGTTGATTTATGTACTGTTGCGCGAGAATTGGTGTGAAATTTATTTTCATTATTGCAACATTTGTGCTTTAGTATATTAGTATAGATATATAATAATATTTTTAAATCTAACCATAAAACCGATAAGATTTTATTCGACACTTACGTTTAAATATTTATACCATAGTTACCCAAACTCGTAAGCTCTAGAGGGGATTGAGATCCAGAAAATCTCAAATTTTAAGCGTGTGGTCAATAATCATCGGATTTAACGACAATTTTTTTGTCTACTTAAGCCCCCTCTCAATACTCGACGAATTTAAACGAATATTTTTACAATTATCGATTTTTCATTGGGAGGTCAACTTTTCCAACTTTTTCAAAGCTAATTGACAATTTTATTGGACAAATACTAAAGAATTTTTTCATAAGTTAATTCAAAAAAATAATTGAATTTAAAAATTTAATGATTAAGAGTAAAATTAAAATTTAATAAAAATTATTACATTAACTCTGAAAGAAATGTAAATAAATTCGTATTTAACACTAATTTTGTTGAATTTATGTCATAAAATTCATCTTAAACAAAGTCAAATAAGCATCGTTTCTGTCTTCGATGTATTTGAACATAACATTTTGGAAAGACTGTGTCCAAAGCTGAGCTCTTAACGGCGCTTCGATTTCATCCCTTTGTTTGATCCACAACTCAGACACACCCAGACATGTGAGCACTGAAGTTTCATAAGTGGTTCTATTCTGTCGATTTACTAAATACGTTCTAATTTGTTGCACATATTTTCTAATTCTACGGTAAGAGTGACGGAAATCATTGACAAATGCGACGTTAAACGCAACTCCAATACAAATAGTAAATAGCGATGCAATCATCAGATATGTTCGAGAATCTTGAGATAAATTAGTAAACGTTGCCGTAAGTATATTAATCAATTCGTGACACCAGCTCCAGTTTAATTTGCTGTACATATCGCGATACAGATGTTTCAGTGTTGTTCTCGTTTCGTCCAAAGCTATAGATATTCGCGCGAATTCGTCGTCATATCCAATATAACAAAACTTGATTCGATGCACATAATGGAGAAAACTTGTGTGTAATGTTCGTATTAATTGGATCATTCCTGGACGACTCATTGGGAAACTAATCTGATTCATGAATAACGTATTGTCTTGCAATGCGTGAATCAATTTAAGCAAACGCGCGGCAATCGATATGAATATAAAACAATTCGCTTTCACCAACCAATACACTAATATATCGATCACTTCCGACTTATATTCGTAATTTGTTCGATCATTTTTCATCACTTTTATGATGTCCTCATTGAATATTAATTCCGATCTTTGAAAAATTTTGGCCAACAAATTGTGCAATGTTTTAGTAATAATTACGAAAAATGGTTTCGTATTGCCATTCAATTTCCACCACAGATATACCTTAATATAAGACAATCCAATGGATTCAAGTACAATATCGTTAGTCGATGCGGTTGTTCTCGCAGTTAATCCTGTATTCCAAAACTTTCGATAAAAGTTATCGAACACAACACTTAATAGTTTTGCATTTGACTCGATTTCAAACAAAAAGTTTTTCGGATTTGGATCGTAGTTCTTCAGCGATGCTTCGATCCAATCGTTTCTATAAACAAAATTTAAATCTCTGCACGCGAAGTGTATGACATGGAGTCCTCGGCTAAAGTTGTAAAATTTTCTGTTCAAATATGTTGTCGCAGATATAAAATGATGTTGAAGTGAATATCCGATGTCATAGCATTTGAGAGTAAAATACTTATAATAGTATATGACATTGAAAGGCATTCTTCGCTGGTTCTGTTCATCTCTAATGATTTGCGCCGAAATCACTATTTTGGGCAAGTTTTGAATTGCAATCATTTTCTCGAATTCGAGTTCAATATCTAAGGTTAACGTTTGTGCATCAATGAAATCATTGTGAGAATAAGCGGTTGGAAGTGTGGGTTCGAGTCGTTGTATATAAGAATTGGTACATATGATAATCGCTAGAATTTGTCCGCAAATAAACTTCACATTATATGGATTATCATCGAATTGTCTCACTTTATTCCTCAAACGAATCACTTCTTCGATTCCTTTTCGCTTTTCTATTCCAACGAACATATTATAATCGATATTAAAAAGAATGTCTTCATATATCAAAATACCAATCGTTTGATACGAAAG
>JAQGAW010000100.1:0-44493 GCA_034698025.1 Phthiracarus crinitus
ACATATAATATTTACACTGTCAAATATATCATAAAACTGGACAATCCAGCCCAAAACTGGACGTCTGGCAGGTCTAGATGAGCAGCTTATATGCATGTATAGCTTTAATTAACATTTTCTTAAAAATTAACTGAAATGCATTAAAATGTTAATTGGTTTTAAGTAGAATTGTTAGATTTTCCCGAAGTTTTCATTTAAAATCTATTTTTACTATACGAGCAAATGTCATCATTTCGGGTATTCTGTTTGTAGTTTTATTAAATGTGTTATTGCAATATTGGAATTTATATAAACTTAAGTTAAAAAATAAATGAATTTTCCAGTTATGATTTTAAAGCTCAACAATTTTTAAATTAATCTAAAACTCTATTACCATTGCATTTGCTGTTGGAATTATAATCTCTAACCTTATTATTATACTGTACTTATTTAGGAATTTATTAATTACTAAAATGATAGCATTTTTATACTAATATGCTATAAATGCTATTATTTTGACTCTCTATTAATTACTTTGGGCTAAATGCACACGAGATATCAAAATATTTAATCAAAATTCGATCATTTTCTTAAGTTATTACAGGAAATGGCTCTAAAAATAGCTAAATTGACAAAAAATATCTACAGTAATATACTTCTGTTTATGTGTATCGAAAAATTCTAAAAGTATATATTGTTTTATCAGATTATTACTATTTAACAGATTGAATGACACTTGTGTTTATCTAAATTAACCAATTTCTGTAAAACACGTAGTATTGTCTATACCAGACACGAAAACATCGAAACAACAGAATGCCTGTAACGCTCTCTATCGAAACATTTTATATAATATCAAAAAATTCAGTTAAATGTACAAATATGATAGTAATTCAGTTGTAATATACAGCCTTTTTATGATTTATTATAAACAATTCCAATTAAACTGAATTATTTATCAAAACTATTTTATAGAAATGTTTTATAAATGATTACAAATAATATCACGATATACATTGACATTTAACAATAATTTTCAATAGAGACGGAAACTTTTTGGGAACATTATACCGAATACTATGCTTCATTTAAAACATTAATTAAAGAAATAGTATATTTTTTGTTACATATTCAGTGTTATATTTGTTACATGTTTAGATCGTAGCACTTATAGCGTAACACAAAATTATAGTCGAAAGAAATGTATATATATATATCATTTCATTATATTATACCCGAACAATTTATTATATCCACCTCTAATATTTAGTAGTGATCACATAAAGTGAAAATTAAGTTTAAGTTAGCTTGAGTTGAGTTGAGCTGAGCTGAGCTTAAAGTTCGAATTATTGGTGATCTGGAGCTTTAAAGCGAAAAGCTCATCGTTAATTATAAAAATAAGTTCAAGTTTGAAACTCGGAGTTTTGAGCTTATAATTAAACAAAATCTCATTCTAAAATTTTTAAAAATATATTTGAATAAAACTATTTGTGACCAAAAGTTAAGGCTCATGGAATTTGAAAGAAAGGATTAGATTTTACTGCTATAACTGTTTACCATAAATTTAAAGATTGGATTTTAGAACCCCTTAAGGCTTTATTCGAACAAAAATAATTATAGCACACTCTAATGGGAAAACTATGATTGACCTTTAGTGGTCAATAGGGATAGTTATTCTAACCGCTTACTCACAAAGAGCGCTTACAAATAATTCAATGTGAAACAAGTGCAACATTAATAAATCAAAAATGGGTCCGATTTTATATGAACATAAAAATTTATATTTGACTACTCCTTCACGTGAGCCTTAACTTCTGGTCACACTTTTATTTCATAAATATCATATATTTTGAATCTTAATTTATTTTGTTTTAACTTAATTTATTATAATTAATTTGACAAAACATATTGAAGTTATTTGTTTTTGATGAGCTCGAGCTTAAGGGTTCGAGCGTTTTGCGATCACTAATAATGAGATAAACGGTGACAATCGCTAAACTATTACGTAACAGATTATTATTTAAAAACTAAATTGAAATGATATTAGAGGCGAACACAGAACAAAACCAATTGAATTTGTCGGGCGATCGAAGAACTGCGTGGCTGTCCGTCACTGGTATGACATGTATGTCATGCGTCCATAACATCAAATCAGTGATCGCACCGCTAAACGGTGTGCACAACATTCAAGTGTATCTCGAAGATGGCGAGGCGTTTGTGTCATACAACCCAACCGTTACCACCGCTGAGGCCATCGCTGACCGAATCGACGACATGGGCTTCGACTGTAAAGTGATTGACAAACCGAAAGCGTTTCACGACATACCATCCGAAGACAGTCCGACATCGAAGCACTCACAGCCACAGACCAACGCACGAAATGCGGACGAATCAGCAGAAGTAGTGATTATAATGCCAGACACGAACAAACAGAAACAACAGACGCACCGAAAGCAGAGAGCGAAGCATCAACAACAGCAACAACAGCTAGAATTAGTCGATTTAAGTACAGAATTAGAGAAATGTTATTTACGAGTGAGTGGTATGACATGTGCGTCATGTGTGGCAAACATTGAACGCAATTTAAGCAAAGTTGAAGGCATTCATGGCGTTCTGGTAGCGCTGCTCAGTCAGAAAGCGGAGGTTAAGTACGACGCGGCGTATCTCATGCCACAACAAATCGCTAATCTAATCACTGAACTCGGATATCCCGCAATCGTCATCGAATCGCCGCCCAATAATACCGGTGAGGTTGAGCTCCGAATTAATGGTATGACGTGTTCGTCGTGTGTGTACAAAATTGAGTCATCGATTATGAAAATAAGAGGCGTTAAGAGCGCGAGTGTGGCGTTGGCCACCAAAAAGGGTAGATTTACGTTCGACGCGGAGACGTGTGGTCCGCGCACTATAGCCGACGCCATTAACGCGTTGGGGTTCGACGCATATCCCATAACAGACCTATCCATGACAAACGCATCGTATTTGTCGCAGAAAGAAGAGGTAAAAAAGTGGCGAAACTCGTTCTTTTTCTCTCTACTATTCGGTGTTCCATCGATGATAGTTATGATGTATTTTATGCACACAATGGGCGAAGAAGGCGATGATATGATGAGTTGCTGTCTAATACCGGGCGTGTCGTCCGAAAATTTTTTCCTATTCCTATTGGCGACACCCGTTCAGTTCATTGGCGGCCGTTATTTCTACGTTCAGGCATACAAAGCGATCAAACACCGAATGGCAAACATGGATGTTTTAATAATGCTCGCCACAAATATCGCATATTTTTATAGCGTTGCTATTTTACTATATTTTATATACGAAGGTAATTCTGAAATTTCATTATATTTATAATTATTTAACTATAACTGTTTATAATTGGTTTATTTATTTATATTTTAAAGGAGCTAATCATAGTCCGCGAACGTTCTTCGAAACGCCACCGATGCTACTCATCTTCATATCACTCGGTCGATGGCTCGAACACATAGCCAAAGGTAAAACGTCGGAAGCGCTCGCAAAACTGATGTCACTGCAGGCAACTGAAGCAACTCTAGTCCAGTTTGATTCCGACAATAAACAAATAATTAAAGAAAAGTCAATAGACGTGGAAATGGTTGAACGCGGAGACTATCTTAAAGTGATTCCTGGCGCGAAAATACCAGTGGATGGTCGCGTAATTTATGGCCATTCGATGGCAGATGAGAGTCTAATCACTGGTGAGTCACTGCCAGTCGCCAAACGTGTCGGCAGTCAAGTGATTGGCGGATCAATCAATCAAAACGGTATGATAATTATATGCGCGACACACGTCGGAAAAGATACAACACTGTCGCAAATCGTCAAATTAGTAGAAGAGGCGCAAACATCGAAAGCGCCGATACAGCAGTTGGCGGATCGCATCGCCGGTTACTTCGTTCCACTCGTTCTAATCATATCAATATCTACTCTGATTTCGTGGGTTATTGTTGGCTATAATTATCATGACATCGTTAAAGAGTATCATATGTACAAATATCACGACATTTCCGATAAAGAAATGATTTATCAGTTCGCGTTTCAATGCGCGCTAACGGTTCTAACGATAGCGTGTCCGTGTTCTTTAGGTTTAGCCACACCGACAGCGGTTATGGTCGGCACAGGTGTCGGCGCTCTCAACGGTATACTTATAAAAGGCGCCGAACCGCTTGAAACTGCGCATAAAGTAAAGTGTGTGGTGTTCGACAAAACCGGTACTATTACTCATGGCGTGCCTGTTGTCACTAAAATGATATTATTCAATGCCAAAAAGGATGACACCACTGGATATTTGTTGTATTTGAAGAGATTGATGGCACTGATCGGTACCGCTGAAGCGAATTCCGAGCATCCGATTGCGAACGCTATTTGCGGTTATGTTAAGAAAACGTTGGAAATCGATGTGTTCGGCATTTGCGACGATTTTGTTTCGGTTCCCGGTTTCGGACTGCAGTGTCGCGTCAGTAATATTAAATCGATTATGGATTCCACTTCAATGAATCTCGTTAATCAAATCATGTCAAACAAAAACGAGGTATTAATTAATGAATTGACGGCTTCAGCGATTAATAGTGATTTGATACGCATTAATGACGTGGTTATTGAGTTTCGTCCGACACTGTTATCTACGAAGAAAACTGGTTTGGAGACGCCTAACGTTTCAACGAGCGGTGATAACGATTCGACTCGAGTATTAGTCGGAAATCGTGATTGGATGACTAAAAACGATCTCGAAGTAACACCTGAAATGGATCAGCTGATGATACAGCAGGAAGAACGCGGACAGACAGCTGTTCTTTGCGCCATTAACGGTGTTTTGTCATGTATGCTCTCTGTGGCCGATACTGTTAAGCCTGAAGCGCAACTCGCAGTGTATTCTCTGAAGCGTATGGGCATTGAAGTGATATTATTAACTGGAGATAACAAAAAAACTGCCGCTTCTATTGCCAAACAAGTTGGAATTAAGCGCGTTTTCGCCGAAGTTTTGCCGTCGCATAAAGTGAAGAAGATTCGTCAGTTGCAAGAAAAGGGGATTATAGTTGCTATGGTTGGCGATGGTGTGAATGATTCGCCTGCTTTAGCGCAGGCTAATGTTGGCATCGCTATCGCCAACGGCACTGATGTGGCCGTCGAGGCAGCGGACGTTGTTCTCGTCAGAGTAAGTTCCCATAAATAATATAATAATAATCTAATCGCGTGGTTAAAACTTTAATTGTTGTTTAGAACGATTTATTGGACGTCGTGGCCGCTATCGATCTGTCGCGACGCACTGTGCGACGAATTCGCTTAAATTTTTTATTTGCCAGCGTTTATAATATAATAGGCATACCATTAGCGGCTGGAATTTTTCTTCCATGGGGTTTGATTTTGAAACCTTGGATGGGATCGGCAGCGATGGCTGCGTCATCGGTATCTGTTGTTTGTTCCTCTTTATTATTGAAGTTATACAAGAAACCGAGCAAAAGGAAGCTCGAGACCACTGAATTTTTACGTATGCAAGAGTTGATGCAAAATAATAGTAATAATTATTCCGATTTCGACACGATTTCGTTACACCGCGGACTCGAAGACACAAACATTCCTGAACCAAAGGGTTCGCTAATCAGCGCTAATCTGAGCAAAGTTCTTAATATGATGCCTGTGCCAAAGACTATCGGCGAACGGTTGGATAAGAGCGCACAGCCACTGCTTTTCGATGGCAAAGACAATGAAAACAATAGTTACGAACTGTGTAATTACGACTCGTGTAGTTAAACATCAGTTCTAGTCGATATATATTTTTGTAATTAATAGAGAATTTATATATTATTATATGACTATTTTAATCTTACTATAGCTAATTTATATTTAAATGTTTTTTATGTTTCAATTCCACACTTACCGGAGATATTAATAATATATGATTTTATAGCATGACTAAGTGTTTTTTAAATCATTATTAAATTTAATGTATAACTTCGCTATACTCTCGCGCGCGAGTATTTCAAAAATGGGTCAATTTTTTACCCCCAAATTTATTTTACTTACGCGAGTAAGGATGATATTTTTATTTCCAATAAATCTTACTCATGTTCGTGAGACTAGCGATGTAATACATAATACTATATTTTTCTTTATACCAATTACTTATTAATTATCGCTAATTGTAAAATCAGTTTATCGAATAATTGCTTTAATAATTTTACAGTACTAATACTTATTCTATAAATATATTGTGTTTTGAAACAATTTCAACGTAAGCTTACAGTTAACAATATCGACAACATATTTACAGTATACTCACACTCACTCTAATTTGTTTATTGTTTCTCGATAACAATCACTCCAATTAATTACTTTACTTTAATTAATTATAATTTTCAAATTGTTTTCTACAGATTTTGTTTGTCTATTATTTAAATTTTATGCTCAAATTATTTTGTTAATTACTTAGTTTTAGAATCATATGTTAAATCACATTCGTGTTTGGTTTGTGATCGAAATATGATAATTAAATTATAAATTTATGTTTATTACCGTATTATGATTATTATTAAATTTTATATTAAAAATTTTGGCTTTTTTTATTTATTGGATACAAAATTTTCGTGCCTATCTTTAAGTTCACGATTTATGTCGTACAGAATTTATATTTAAGGTTAATTAGCCATTTAATATGAAATAATTCCGATTAGATTTTGCGAATTAAATGTAAAAAACCGATTCCGATGCGATGACTTGAGTTTACCAACATCTATGGTCAAATGCTCACTTTTCTATGAAGTTATTTTTTAAATTCATATAATTCTTAAATGTTTAATAAATATTGATTATTGTTGATTAAATAACCAGTGATCGAAAATCTTGGAAAATTTGAGTTAAAAGCATTTATCGTGGCATTGCGCTCACCAGACAGACGCCATTTGTGTCGCCAATAGCTTAGTCAGTGCATTGAGTATTAACTATGCTAAAGTCGTCATAATGTCTAGCTTAGTACCACGATATGTGGTTAAAAGATTATCCATTATAACGGTTATTCCATTAATTTAGATTTCAAACCGAATAAACGTTTTAGTAAAGTATAAGTTTCTTTTAAAAATTTTATTCATTAATCAAATGAGCGTTTAATTTTCAAATTATTTCCTATGGAAATCTACTTTAAAATTTGTTTGTTATAAACCATTTTACAATATGAGCTACAATAATAAATAAGTTAATAATTTGTTTAGTAGTAGTATTGGTAGAGTAGAATAGTCTATATATATTAACATTTTGTATATTTTTTTCAATTTGTTTAATAATAAAACAATTATATTTATATTGTAATTAAAACTTTACTTAAAAAGCTCCATTTGTTCAGTAATACAAATATTATTATTATTTTAACGCTTAATAATAAATGTGTATGACTTATGAGAGAGTTTTTAATGTTTCTGTTTATGCAGCTTTACTATAATAATAACTTATAATCTGAATAACTTTTTTTAATAAAATTTTTTCACTATGTTTTATCAACTCGTTGTTTAAATAATAGGTAATCGTTTTAGTAAAGTGTGTGTAACTTTTCTTATATAATTTTCTGTAATAACAGTCAAATTAACAATAATTATTGTATTTTTGTTCGGTATATAATGTTTAATAATTAATAATAATAATAATGTCAACACTAATTTACAACGTAATAATAATAGGCATTATTATTTTAACAGTCATTTATTATAATTTGAGATTCATCTTCATCTTCTACTTGTTCTCAAAAAAAAGTTCATTCCCCATCACATCGCAATTATATATAATATATAAATTGAATAATTATTTTAATTGCATTTGTGTCTAATACATTGCCATTATTGATGTTCTCCATCGAGCGCTTCCAGATATTTATTATCGATAATGCACGGAACTATCTTGTGTCTAATAAATAAAGAAAAACAAGAAATATTGAATCGATAACAGAAAGAGAGAGGAGAGAGAGAGAGAGAGAGAGAGAGAGAGAGAGAGAGAGAGAGAGAGAAATGAATGAATGAATGAATGAATGAAAAAAAGTAGAAAAGATAAAAAATATAGTACAGTACAGTTGAAGTCTTATAAAAACGTTTGTGCAATACAAGCAATACCTGAATGGCAGTAAAAGCAATATAATAACAGGGAAGACCATTTTAACATAGGGCCACGGAGAGAAGCCGAAGAAGCACATTATCCCTAATTGTATCATTTGGCACAGTGTAAACATATGAATCTTGCGCTGCGGACATCGTCTGATGTAATGATTAGGCGGGTATGCGGCCTAAAACACAACAAATAGTATTAATGGTCGTCTATAGAATCCATAGAATCTATAGCTTTATATACGCAGTATGGGATT
The DNA here is from genome assembly GCA_034698025.1 of Phthiracarus crinitus. Taxonomy (NCBI): domain Eukaryota; kingdom Metazoa; phylum Arthropoda; class Arachnida; order Sarcoptiformes; family Phthiracaridae; genus Phthiracarus; species Phthiracarus crinitus. Next base: position 8,339 of record JAQGAW010000100.1, read on the forward strand.
AGGTTTAAATTTGTTTTTGTTATTTCCCTTCTATTAGATCAATATAATGACGTTTCGATTTTATTTTTTATTTTGTTTTTTGGTTTAAGCGACACAATAACACAATACAATGTAATCTAATTTGTTACATATATATCTAAGATATGCTCACTTGTTCCATGAATAATAATGTGATTCTTTCGAACATTTGATTACTATTGAGTGAAGTTATTGCCATATAAAGAAATAAGCCATTGAGTACTGCAGTCGGAATGTATGCCATTGGGTATGGAATCAAGAAGACGGAGAATCCAATTAGTATATGCGATACAATGCCTGTCAGTCGCGTTTCCCTCACTTTCACAATACTAAGAGAGTGTGTGTGTATGTGTGTATGTTTGGTCAAAATAATAAATAATAGCGCACAAAATATGAAAAGGGGATGACGATGTGTGCGAGAGATGTGTAGAGCCAACGGAGTGAGAGTCAGAGTGAGAGCGAGAGTGGATAAAAAACGAGAACAAAAGAGAAAAGAGAAAATATTAAATGGCTTATTGGCAAAAAATGATTAATGTGGCGCATAAATAGGCCACACATTAGTAAAGACATAATAGTGCTAACATTTCGTAGACGTGTCCCTGATCTACCCGTTCCTCAACATCGGCCAAACTGCGAACGTGCAGCGGTGAGTGTGGCAGTACGCCGTGCATCCACGGCAGTCCGTACATCGATAGGAATCCGTTCAGTATTCCCACCACAAACAGATCCAAGTGATAAGCGCAGCCTTTCTTTAGTCTGAAATAAATGCGAGAATTGTGTGCGTTGGTTATCTTATCGGATAATTGTGTTAATAAGTTGTATTCCGAGAAAATGAGTTTTACTTATTGCATGGATTGTTAACCATTGCCGCCGAGATATTTTGGTCCATAAAAAATAATAGAGATAATGAAAAGCCCAAACCCATTCCGGCTAAGAATGCGGTCCACGGAAGCGCTTCTATTTTTGCTCTGCCAAAGTCTAATTCTTCGCTGTATCGGAAGTGTTCCACTAAATTAATTATACGAATGCACGCATTTGTTACTGAGTTTTTAAAGCAATTAAGAAAAAGATTATATTAAAAGCTAGTGTTAAGCTTTTAGTTTTCTGCATAAATAGTAAATTCAAAAAATAGGATTAATTTTTCAAATTTAAAACATAAAATTGGAAAGAAAACTAGAATTTCGGCAACAGATTTCTACATCCGTTATTAGATGACGAAGTATTTGTTTACTTGTTGGTTATGGTTATTAATATAAATTTACGTATGAATAAATAGAAAACATCGCTACTAATAACAGATATATTTAATCAGAAACGATATATCCTGTGTGACCATTAAGCAAACAAGGCTTAAATATGGTGCACTTCCAATCGCTAGATTCCCGTTTGTATGAAACAAATTTGCCTAAAAATATATGGTAACACAATTTGGGTCTACATAATTCTCGAGTACTTTTAACATGAATTTATTGACTATAAAAACGTATGAAAGTTTTTTTTAAAAATAATTAATCAAACAAATTCATATTTCAATCAAGTATGTAAACTTACACTTAGTTGATATTTATTGATGATAATGATTGTTTTTTAACATTAAACTTACTTTAATTTTAATTAATAAACCCATCGAAAAAATATTGGTCTACTTTAATCATGCAATCGGATCGTAACCATTAAGCATATAGACATTAATCGCAAGTTAAGTAAAGATTACACAGATTTCTAGCATTCCTTATTAGAAATTAGATACTTTATATGGGAATAATGCAACGTTCGAGTGTTTATTTATGAATATGTTTTCATTATGCAACGCCAAAAAAAATATTTCTCGTAATATCTTATTATATCAAGAAAAATATATTAATATATTAGCGAACTATTTTAAGAAACATAAAACTTAACCAGCAAATTATATTGAATTAGTCAAAAAATAATTAGTTCAGTAGATAATACTTTTTTGTTATCGATTATTTCATCGGAAAAAAATTAGTTTCAGTTAACGTAATTTTTGCGTTTTATTGGAAATTCAAATTCAGTTTTATCCATTGGAATTTTATCAATTTTTCAAATAATATTATTAAATAAATTATAAATAAATCAAAGCTCTGTTTTTAAATGTCTAAAAAATGAACATAAATTATTTTTAAATTTTTAACTGAGCGAAAATTTCTAAATTAAGTTCAAAATGTCCAGTACTCGAAATGAATGATTTTCGTTGAAGATAACCTTGACTTGATTTATGTTGCCTCTCTTTAATCTGATTATGTCACGATGTGACTATGATTTGGTAATATATTCTGATGATTATAGATATGATACATTAGTTATGGTTTATATCCTTCTTATGTTTAAAAATAGTACCATTAAATTTTACGTGTGGGATAAATCTGATCTGATTTGTAGACAATTATAATTAACATTTATTTTTTTTAATCATCGAAAAATGTAGACAACTATTATTCATACAAGACCCACACCTACCCATTATATCTAATTTTATTATATTTTTTTACAAATCGTTAGATTTTTTACTGAAGTATTATTCAAAATGAAAAAATGACGGAATATGTTAAAGTTTATATTTGCGAATGATTCGATAATATTTTAAGATTTCAAGCTTTAAAAGTAGCGGTGAGATATTATTCAGTATTTGTAAAATAATGAAGTTTGGTTTCCAAAATTTAAGTCTAGCTTAAAAACGTTAAAAAAATTTTGTCTAAGAAAAATCTAAATATCTTAATGCGATGAATTCTTTAGGGAAAAATCAATCAAAAATTGAAACTCAAAATTTTTGTAGCTTTAGTTCGTTAAAGTGCGTGGAACTCTAATTATTCATTTCGTTAATAAATGTTAAAATTATATAATTAATTTTTATCGAATTCTTTCCCATGCATTATACACAAACCAATCGAAATAAAATGTAATTTCTTAACAATAACACCAAAGCTGTTAATTTATGCAAATTAAATATAAAAAGTTTGAAGCAAATGGCAATGTTAGTCCACCAATACTAATGATATGAGTTATAAAACGTGTTTTTAGCTCATGTTCACATTCCTATAAAAGATGATAGTTAAACATCTGATAAGATGTCTGCCTATAAGTTTTTATAAACTATTTGCTACCATTTAATCAATTCGTTTGATTCTGTTTAAAAATTTGTGAAAATATGAGTTTGAATAGAAGATGAGCAGAAATGCGTTCTCAATCTTGTTTCGATATCATTTCAGTATTAGTATAGCTCTAAATATAAACAGAGCGTGATTATCATTATCTCTTGATATATAGCATTAATGCAATTTCATCGTCAAATGGAGAGCGAAAAAAGAGATGTGAAATCAGCAAAACCAAATTTCTGTTAATACATCAAGTTTTGCTCGCATTCACTGCTGTAGTAGTACTGCAGGGTTTTGGATCCTAACTGTTTCCAGCGAATGTGTCTGCTATATAGCTAGTTGTACAGCAATTCAGTGGTTGTTATATCATATATATATGTATGTGTAGTTTAGTGCACTATTTATCTGCGTTTCTAGATTTGGCTCTCAGTTATTTGCGCGAATTTTTGTTCGCCCGTCAGTATTGTCACCATTAGTAGACAAAAAAAATTCATATCTCATTTTATAGAAAAACGTGTCCTCACTTTAAACAATCATTATCAGTAAACGTACACATAAAAGCGCGTTTATAGTTATATTTTATATTTTTATTCTTACCGTAAATATCGCGAAACACGAACGATCCGACGAAACTTAGAAGAAGCACAGCGCAAGGAAGCGCATAGTCAGCTAATAATTCTCGTTTACTCGCTTGCAAATAGGGTCTGGAAAGTGAGACAGAAAGTGAGAAAGAAGTTAAGCGAATAGTTAGAGTGAGAGTGATAGTGAAGGGAGAGAGAGAGAGAGAGAGGTTAAATAGAGGAAAAATCAAATTTTATGATAAACATAAAAGATGTGTATGTGTTTGTGTGCATCTGAGAGATGAATACGAAAATTCAACAACGATTTAGAATCAGGCACTTTTAAATAGACAGTGCGATTTTTTTTCGTAAAGTGAAAAAATTCGTGCAATAAGATATGAGATTTATTTCGGTCTGTTTTTCTTTTGTGTTGTTGCAAATAAAAATGAATTTTGATTAAAAAAATTTTCTTGTTGCAGCAACTTTTTATTAAAAATCGCTTTGTTATACTGTTAAAGCAATTCCCTTTTTATTTGTGTATTTTTTTCGTTTAAATGAAATAATTCCGCGAAAAATTATTTTCATATATTCCACGTAAAATGTCTACTTGAGATAAAAAGAATTTCTATTTAATAGATGCTGAGACACAATGCTGAAATATTTCTCAGTAAATTGTGCGCATAAATAATACAATCTTACTACTTCTTTGAAAGTAATCAATGCCTGTTTTCAATTAATTATTTTTATGTCTTCACTACTTTTTTCAGAGTTGAAATTTTATTCCAAAAAAAAGAAATTGTTGGGATAAAAAATTTTTTAAAAAATTTTTTTATTTGTTTTATTTTCGATTATTAACAGCCAAGTTTTAAGAGCCTTAATAATGCGCTCTGGGAATAATCAGATTTATTCAGACATTTATATTAATAATGGTTACCAAAAAATTAATATTTAGCGATTAACTTTAAGACCCCTAAAAGATATGCCTAACACTTTGTAAATTATTATTATTCGAAGTTTAAGTTGTCTGTTACATCACATGCGTTATTTCTTACGTGCTTTTAACCAGAGTTTTAGTAAACTCATTTTATGCAAAAATTTAATGGTAAAATTTTTTGTATTATGATTTTATAGTGTATTTAAAGGTTTTTATAAAGTACTACTTGAAATAAACTACAAATTGTGTTTTAAAAAATAACAATAATTTTAGGATATTTTGATTCTGTAATTATGATCACATAGAAAACACTAACAAGAATAATGAAATATGTTTTGCGTTAATATGTATCGATATATTTAAGTGCTTATTCAAACTATTCAAATTCTAACGATTAATTGATCGCAAGAAATTTTTACCAGAATTATAGTGTTAGAATAATTTATGTTGATTTTGGGTCTCAAATTATATGTTTAATGATATTCTCTGAAGAAAAGTTTTTAGAAAAAAATTCATTAATTAAAAAGCTTTGTCTAAAATCTTTATATTTTTCTACAAAATAATTAATAACTTTGATTCACTAAAAGCTATACTATTTTAAATAAATCTAGGCTTAGTTAAAATTAAAAAGATATATTATCATTATATGGTGGTTATCTAAATAAATTAATTTAATTAAATAAAAATTTATAATCAACAAAAACGTATTAAATAAGCAACGTTTAATAGACTCACGTTTTATTAAAATTAAAGAGCGACACAGCCACCCAAACAGTGCCTAACATGAGCAATAGAAAAAGTAAGCTGCTTTCTCTTCGGCAAAAGTTTTCCGATCCGTCCAATTGGATCTCTTCGTACATGGTTTCGTTACCACCAGAAGTGTTCATTGAGTTTGTTGGCAATGATGTATTATTATTATTACTGATAAACTTATATACAAAGGAGGGAACCGAATCATTGCGGTACAATACACGCAATTCTTCGCATTCAATTGAGTAATAATGCGTTTGAAAATCTGTGAACAAAAATAACAAATTTGAATTAGATTTGTATATACTATTTAATAAAAATAACAAAAAAGTACTAGCATTCACATGAATACACTTCTCAGCTTCTCTATGATCACTTTTTTGTAAAATATTTATTCGGACGAACACTTTCAAATCTATGTGCTCGCTTTACTAAACAAAATCATCAAACAATTTGCACAGAAATTATTAAAATAAATGCATGCGTGTTATAATTTTTGTAAATAAGTTTCAGTATTAGATAAGAATGTGAAATAACAATACATTGCGCTGAAATTATGGCTATAATTAACGTAATTATTCTCGCATTTTTAAACAAACGCGATGAGAGAGAGAGAGAGAGATGCTTAATACGCAATAGAAAATCCTTGAATAAAAGTTATACTGTAAAAGGGAGTTTTGAAAAAAAAACCATAGTTTCATTAACTTCTGTTACAATCTATTGATAGCAGTTATTGTATCCTGAATTGTTTGTATTAAAACCAGTGATTTCATTGAAATAATGTTGGCTATTAAAGCAAATATTTTTCTAAAGCTTCTTCTGTTTGGCTGTTTCACTATTTCGCTATTCTATGCTATATATGGCCGGTTTTCAAAATAAAGACATTTAATCTCAGAAATCTTAGAGCTCATTCTTCTAAACGAACAAAAACTATGGCAGTCACTGATATTGACTATTTGATATTTGAAGTATATTTCATATTACTATAAACCAAAATAAATGATAGCTTTTCGAAGATAGGGTTTATTCGCGTTTTAGCTCTTACTTTATTTTATTTCTGTTATACTCTGACAAATTCTGTCATGCGTTTTATCGTAAACAGTCCGTAATATTTACTGTATGACTACGTTTTGGCTTATGTCAGAATTTCATAATACTCTACTACAGTATTATTATTATTATTACATGGTTTTCTCTTTATTTTTAAAAGCGAAATAGCGTTGAATAGCGTTACGCTAAAAATGGTTATTACTGTACTTTATCTTAATGTTAACCAATATAATTAGGTGTGTTAAACAATTAACATTCCATAAGCACAAAAGTATGAGTTCTTTATTCATCCGAATAATACATTGTTTCCTCAAAGGAGAAATGTATCATCACTTCATAATTAGAATTGCTTCCTATTGGGGCAACAGTACTAAAATCTACTTTCCAATTCAATATGAATGTCATAAGTGGCCATAATTTCTGCTTACGAATTAAATTTAATTTGTTTTTATATATTTTGGACCCCTTAGCGTGTTTGCATCTTTGGATATAAGCTTACACTTATTTTGTAACATTTTGTTGGATACAATTATATAGTAATTTTAAAAAATTTACAAATAAACTATTATAATTAATTTTCTCAAAAATTTATATTTATAAATATATATTTTTTTGGCCTAAACTGAATTTTTACTAAGCGTTTTAATAAAACAAGTCTAGAAAATAACAATTTTAAAAAAGGGTATAATATCGACAGTATTCTGTTAAATATCACTACACATGTGCATCCAATTCCTTTATATCCCTCATTGCGTGTGTAGCGGACATTTCAAGAATTTTCCAATTTTTTTCTATAACTACAAGCCTTTATTAAATGACAATACTTACAAAATAAATTACAAAAATTTAACCCAATTAGAGTATACGGTACATAAGCATATAATAGGCAATTTACTAATGTATTTAAATAAATTAATGATTAACTTTTATAACATAAAATACAAATGCGTGGATACTGTATACCAGTTTTGAAAAGGAATTTTTTTCCTTACTTTTGAGTTAAGTTACTATTCTTTAAAACTGCTCAGTTAATTGAGTTAGCTTTTCATTACAGGAACTCAATTCATTTAATAAACTGATGGTATATTTTCCTATACACGCTAAAGATATAGAAGATATCAGTGATGTTCATGACTAGAGTGCATGAAAGTTGTAATTTATAAATTTCATACTTAGATGCACCTTCACTGTTATCTTCCGCACCACTCTATCGCTATACTACAGAGTATTACTATGTTATATGCTATTTTGTTGCCTTCGAGTCTATTATTCTTTGACCAAATCAATAATTTATGCCCGCATTCTCGATCGTAGAATATATATATACCTTTCTTTTCAAATAATATGTTAATTTTCGATAAATATAGCTGAAACGAGTAGTAGATCGCGATGTAAAAAAACGAGAGCGAATTTTTAAACAAAAATCTATATTCATAATACTCTCTATTGTGTAAGTATTTTCCGTTTAACAAATTCGAAGCAAACGAAACGAAAATCGCTTTTTTTTATTTTTAGTTTTAATTTTTAATGAAAATTTCATATTTTTCTGATATTCATATCTGTCTATCAGTCAAAAAATCTGAATCATTTCATATAAAAAATTAATATTTCACATTACAAATAATTACCATATATCAGTAAAATTTGAAAAAAATACTGCACAGTTAATATTTTAACGCAGAATAAAAAAATCAATTTATATCTTTCAGATAAATCATTCAATTAAGTCAACACTTGTGCAAATAATAAAAAAGCTCCGAGATAGAGAGCGTTTAGTAAAATTTTCCCGTTGAAGATGATAAGCATTTAAACTTTATTTCGACAGAATTTTTAATAAGTTAAACTCTCAGTGGTAAAGCGAACGCTGAGAACTGCTTTTCATCTCCAAGATTTCAAGTGTATGAATCTGTGCGCGAGCGTACGTGTATGTATTGGTAACTTAATTTAAAAAGTTTCGCAGCAAATATCCTCAAGTATTAAATTTGTCAGTTCCACGCATACACACGTTCAGCAGCGAAAAGGAACACTTACTTTTTACGGCATCACGGCCTGCATCCACGGCGAAGGCAATACTAATGAATAGTGAAAAAATCTCTTCAGTAGACCTATGAATATGAGAATATATATCAGCGTTATGTTTGTTGATTTTAAATAAATAAAGAAATCACAGTATCAGCACATTTATTACTAATGCCTGAAAAAACTATTCTTAAAAAATCACAATTTAAAAATTCGATTCGAAACTAAACACAAATCCGGTTATTCGATTGACATTAGGCTTGAATTTCAGTTTTTTTGAGCGAAAAAAAATCGAGGTTAGAGTAAAGTGGAATTGTCAATAACGTTAGTGGAAATTTTAGAATTATTTATTAGGGATGCTATGAAAACAGCGAGTTGTCATTGAAAAATAATTTTATATTGCATGAAAAAACGATTTACATTTATAAATATGTTTGTTTTGCCTGATATTCTTTAACGTATCGAATAGAAAGCAAACACACAATTCTTTACTTTCCATTTTCGCTGTGTTGATACACTTTATTGATGTTTTTGTTAAACAGTAATTCGGTTTGTAATTTTTTTCGTAAAAGTTCAAAAACATTTTTTATCCATTTGTAAGAAAAAACAATATTATACACTTTTTACGATTACAGGCAGAAAATATATAAAACTTAATAAATATCTTATTAATATCTTAATAGGCAGAGAATTTATCTTAAATCCTTATACTATTTTATATACATCAATATAGTGCTATACAAATATACACAGATATGGAGATAAAACATATACTAAATCGCAATTATGGTATGCTTTTCATAACAGAATCGATATATTTTCTAAATAATGATTTAAACAATTTTTCATAACTTTCTATATGAATACATACTGAGCACAATTTACGCTCAAATCTGTTTATCGTCTTAGAGTAAAGCTGTTTTCAACAAAAAATATTTTACTGTCATTTTGAGATTTTCGTTATAAATTGCAAATTAGATCAAAAATGTTGTAACAAAAAAATCTGACATAAACATCTCTAAAGAGGTTAAAATTGAAAAAAATTCATATACTTAAACGATGACATACCTTGTACACCATTTCATAAGTCTGCTAACATCAAAGACGGCATATAAGACGAGAAAAAATGTGTTCCACAACCCAACGCATGCATACATTGCGGAAAAATCGAGTTGAAAGTCTTCACATATGCTATATATCACTAGTCAAAGTCAAATGAAATACATAGTTGTAGAGAGAAATGAATATATATATCATCGAAAAATTATGCAAGCGTTTAATTAATTATCCATATATAAAGAAAATATTTAAGAGAAAAGACTTTTTATAAACACTTATCTTTGCTAAGTGTTTGTTTAAAGAATATGCATATAATTTATACGTTCTTTTATTTATATTAAAACAAACCTTAAAAGTTTTTATAATCAATTTGGTTATGTTAATAAGGGTTGGTTGGGAAATATATATACTTTAAATACTAGAAAAATTTCAGTATTTAATTTAAATTAAATGAAAAATTTTCAAGTTAAAAATTCTCCGATAATTGTAATTTTTTGGAATTCTTTTTGATTGAATGGTTAGAATAATAATCAAATAATATATTTAATTGGCTTTTAATAGGATTATGATCAATTCGTGGCAAACTTAAATCGTTCAAACAATAATTTATTATAACGAAAACATTCCAAACAATACTATTAGAATTATAGTCTTGGGTTCAGTAATCTTTAGAAATAATGTAATGACATAATCATTCAGTTCAAAGTTTTATACTAGAAAATAAATCCCACCTAAACTATAATTATTTTGCACGTAAATGCAAATTTGTATGTATTTATGGAAAATGATTCTAATTTTAACATAATCTTTGAATAATCTTAGTATTAATTATTATCTCATTTCAAAATGGTTAGTGTATCAAATAAAAATAACCAATTCTCTCACCCAAATTAATTAATGAGATAAGAACAAAGTTATCTTAAGGCAATTATAGGCATAGTTTTTCCTGCATTTCATTATATGTATTATATATTCTAAATGAATTCCTATGATATGAGATGTTTAAATTCTTAAATATTTTCCGATATTTGTTCAAATAAAATTATAATTAATAAAATGCGAAACGCAAAATGTATTAATAAAAATTTTTAATTTTGTTTGATTTAAAGCGTATTAAATCAGAAATACTGGCGAATACAGATTTTATGTTTAGAAATTACACTTTGGATTAAATATTAGTTTTATCATGAGGTTTTAAAAATCTTTGCTGTGAATTCATAGAATACTATTTCCGATAAATTTTAATATTTAGTTCAAACCCATCCTCAAATATCTTTAAAACAATTCTGTTTAACGAAATATATTTTACCAAATCGGGTTAAATTCGTATAAATTCTAGAATTACCCGAATTTAATCTTTTGCTACTTAATAGCCAAAATATCAACAAGGTTTCAAAAATTACTCTATTAAACCATAAAAACTATATCACTACAAATTTTTAAATTGGTTATTAAATTGTTAATGTGGTCCAATTATGTAATAATGGTAAAAAAGGTAACAAAATCATCTGAAAACCCATATAAATTGTTATTAGCACATGCTATATCGTAACTTTTGACCGGTTCAGTGAATCATCTATCAATCATTGTTAACGAAATGTGCATTAGTGTTGGTAATACCCGTGTAATGAACAGTATTAAGTATAAATATATTAATCTTACCTTTAATATATAAACAAATAGGTGCAGTGGTCATTATTATAACCAATGGTTGGCCTCCTAAAAACGAAAACGAAAGACCGCCTATTGTTTGGCCAATTATGGCCTTTTGAATATCTATTCGCAAAAAAAATAAAAAGCAATCGATTGACGAATCAATTTTATAAACATTAGAATTTGTTTTTTGTTTCGTAAATAAAATTAAAAAACGTAAATTATTAAATCTATGTGTAACAGTAGAATCTTAGACATACAAGACATACCACCTACAGGTTTCGTCGTATGCGCGAACAGTGGGGAAACAAACAAAGAAAAGAAACGATCGTAAATTTTTAGTGAAAAGTTTTTTGCTCGAAAAGATTTTCGTACCCATTTTTCCTTGTGTATTATTGTCATTGAGAACACCAAACGCGATTGTGGGTAATATGCAGGCAAAATATAGAAAGAAAATAGTTGATATTGTTTTGTGGATTGTCTTACGACCCACAACGCCTAAATCAGATGTAGATAATTATGATTTGATACATTTTTAGCATAAGCTATTTAATTATTTTTACATATAACGTCAAAACAGTTTAGTATTCTGATTAAAATAAATAATCTTTAACTCGAATATGCTATTAATATTTTGTAATTAGATATTAATTGTAGATTTTAGAAATTATATTTTAGTAGTAGACAATGTTCTTATAAAACATATTTTAGTAATATAACCAGTAAAACCATTATAAAGCTAATTAAGTTAAAGATGTCTGAGGTTTTTAATACAATTAATTAAAAATACCGTTTATGTGTCAATGTTAACTTATTCATTTAAAGATGTTTAAAATAATGGCTTAAAATTATTTTAGTTTGTTTGAATATTTTGACTCAACATCCCTTCGATGATTCGATGAATCGGTATAAGCAATGAACAGTGGAAGGACCAGTGCACTTACCATCTATATAATCACTAATATAATGAGACAAACGTCTCCTTAAATCTTCGTACAGTCCTTGAGCAAATCGACACTTTGGTTCCTAATAAATAAATTTTAATACATTTTAGTCAGTAAATTATGAATTTACTGTTAAATCTAGATACAGTATTTTATATTGATATTTTAAATCTTAAAATATTTTTTAATTTGATGTATCCAACAATTTTTTAGCAAAACTATATGATTCACAACCAAAATTCAAGCAAACAACTTTCTCACTCCAAACATCACTAGAATACAAACCACATTATTATGTGTGTTAACAGTCTTTTACTAGATATTTATTTAATGAAGTTCTCTGAAGTCAAATTACACCGAATAAAAAATATTAAATAAGTAAATATGCTAGTTATTAGAGTATTTTGACATTTTACTTCTTTAATATTTTAAAATAAATATTACAGAAATTACTTAATTCCAAATGCACTTATCTAATGATTATTTTTTAGAAGAAAAGCTAGCATTTAAAACCTTTCGAACAAAAATATACATTTGAAACCATATATTATATTAATTAAAATATGAATTTAAGCGATAGTTAATCTAGTGCTTATATTAGACATGTCCAATCAATACGCTAACATTTCTCAAAAAAGTGTGAGGTAAGGCTTTTATTATAATTTTCATTATCTTTTATTATTAACTTTTATTATACCATAAAAATCGAAATTTTTAAGATTATTTCAAAATAAATCAATAACATATAATTTTACTATTTAATAAAAGCTTATAAACGAACATAGTGTTTAAATTAATTACGATGAAATTCACAAAACGAAAAAAGGCATACCAAAAATCAAATAATGAAATATTTTCTCTTAATTACATTATAAAAGAGGGAGAATGAGCATAATATTTAGATTAATTCGAATGAGTCGACAGAAGAGATGAAGCAATGATCTCATTTAATCCTCGGTGTGATTGTATATTACTTATATCAATATGCGAAACATTACCTCAAATTCTCCTTCTGGTTCGTGATTTCCCAGTCGTCGCGTAGGATTACTTTGTTCGGATGCTAAGTCTTGAGCGTGTTTCAGTAAAATGCCCTTAAATTCTGCCTCTCCATACACATCCAGCAACCTTTGCCTGAAGTCCATGTCTGCGAATATAGTGGCGAATGTTCGACCCGTTTCTAATGCATTCTTTGTGCCTTTCTGTGTATTACCCGAGAAATCAATTATTGATTAAATTTAATTTGTCTAAAATGAATTTATATTTTTTATGTTTTCGTATGGAAAATTAATTTATATATAAATTAATTTTTAATTCATACTGAAAGCAACAGACAAATAAACTATAACTGTATATTTTACGCGGATTTAAACAAACAATATATTCCTAATAAAAGTTTTAATGGGTAATTATCTAAATATTTGCATTGACTTAATAAACTAAATCAAAACACTATTAAAACAGAATACTTGATTAATTTACTACATAATCATCCAAATAGACGTAATATTATTTAAACAGCTATGAAACCACCAAACAGGCGGGCGATTATATTAAATAATAAATTAGTAGTTTATTATGTAATTGAGCCCAAAGTATGATTGATATACAATACGATGCGACACTTTATTTATTATATGAAAACTATACGCTCTATTTGTACAGTTGCCCGCAAATTGCTTGCGTGGCTAAATATTCTTTTAAAATAGAAATCTTTTCTCTCCATAATAGGAGAAATCGATTGGATATTTTTGTACGAACAAAAGCCACTTTAATTTCCTATGATTAAAGATATAGCAGCGACTGTACCTTTTGGACGTGCGAACAAAAATAAGCTCTTCAAGTGAAAAATCAATTAAAAAGCATTTTATAAAAAAAGAATAGCAAAATAAGTCAATCATTTATCTCATCAATCTTAGTATACACTGATTTGATTTTGAGATACAACAGTTAAGCTCCTCTTTTCTCCTTTGATAACCGGGAGTTAGCCTCACAAAGCACATCAACTATAAGGTAACGCCGTTTCTGTATTACGACGTGTCAACGTTTTATAGTATAATTTAGGTCTCCTTATGGCCAAATTAAACTAACGGTTTAATGCATAGTAAATATCAATAACAGAGATATACAAGAGCGTTGTGTATGTGACAAAGATATCACTGTTTTATTATTATTGCGATCTTCTTTTAAAGTACCTTTTGATAGCAGATGTTTGCGTTTTTAAAGCAACTATTTTGCATTGTATTAAAACGATGATATTGAAAAATTATTATAATTCTTATATTATAGGGTAATAAAAATATATCATTGCGGTGACAGTAATGGGTTAAATGTTACAATATAGTGGGATATCATTAAAAATAATTAATACCGTTAGGAACTATTGTGCTCACATTTTCATTTAATAGTGGAGCTCAGCGATTATATCATATTTTTTGAAGTTAATAAATTTTTCTATATTACAATATATTTGATTAAAAAATGACGTAAGATATCGTTATTGTGAGAAAATAAAAAAATTAGTATTAAAAATTTGATTTATTTTTGTATTTATAGTTTGATTTTATAGACAACGATCGATCGTTTTACGGTAAACACTAGAAATGAGCGCAAATGCTTTGAATATAACGCTATCGATATATATATATTTAACAAACATTATTTTAAATTTTTAAAAATTGATTTTTTTGTTAAGTTTTAAATAGAAACCAATATTTGAAAACATTACGGATTATTTCTTACTGTATATCGATTTATCGTTACTTTCTATATTTAAAATTGATTCAATCACAATAAATATATTGATTCCTAAATTTTATTTTCCCGAAAAATATATAATCGAAATCATAAATATAAAACTTATTTCAATTTTTCCCAACTTATGAATAAATTTAAATTTCAGTTTTACCGTCAATTTAGAGTAAGCAAGAGTTTGACCGAATTTTTATTATTTCTATGTTTATTATTTCAATTCAGAAGTAAAATGAATAAAATCTAAATAGAGAACGAAGTTATAAAACAAGATTTAAGAATACGGATAAAAAATTAAAAAACAACTTTATTCAAACTTTCTCTCTATAAGTAGTTATAAAATAAAAAACTAGTATAATATTTTTTAATAATAATAATAATAACGCTGGTAATAACTCTAAACTCTGAAAAAAAATTCGAGAGATATTAATATAAATACGCATCCGTTAAGAGCAATCTCTTCATGTATTTTTTTCTTACTTCGCTCCTTCTTTTGAATCTGTAAGCAATTATTTATTATGACTGCACAGGAAATGGTAATAGAAAGTGCTGATCTTAACTGCATAGATACGGATATCTGGTGTACTATAATAAAGCAAATCGATTGTGTTTTATATAGAAATCACACACAGTCTTAAAGTTAAGGGATGGAAAACGCCAGTAGTGTATAACCGTTAAAATCGAAAACCATTAAATACACAGAAGACAATGGCAGCGGAGAGAAGCAGCTTGTATTTATAGTGAGGACTCACTCGAAGCGTGATCTGACGTTTTTCTCTAACTTAATTTTACATAGCTTTACATTTGATGGCTAACTGGCAACAACACAAAATTGAGATTAAAATTATTTCCCATAAAAATGTGAATATTTTTGTTACAGTATCGTCGGCTCCTTTTGAAAAGCACGCGAAAATGGCGTGAAATTAAAAGTTAGTTTTTTATTAATAGTACATGCGCTGCGAATCAATGTTATTAACGGGTAGTAAACTCGCTTTTTTGAATGGAGTTTGTCTGTAGGAAATATTGATTTTATTGGATATTTTGGGTTTTCTTCACAACTTCAACGAAAACACTAGATTTTGACGCAAAATATACAGTATGGTATGAATGAGTTTTTATCTCTCTGTGTGTGTATATATATTATTCATGTATGAAATAGTATGTAATTGATATTTCTAAACCGATGTATTAAACGCTAAAGTTAAATATTTATTCTAATCTTACCTCTTTGCTTGGCGTCAGTACAAGAATAAAAAATCTAACTTCGTGTGAATTTCTGCCCATATTGGCTGCGTGTTTCAATCTAGCGATGGCCACATGCCTTTTTGCCAATGACGGCAGACTACACCTAAAACAAAATAAAAATCTGTTTTGAATACTCAAATATTTACACAATTTCAGCGATGGACCACTGAAATACCCTCCTGTACTCGTTTTATTCGTTTAATTATTAAATTTTAAAGTTGGGTTTTTTTACATCTCATAAATTAAGTTCCTTTGCTGTATTCTATATCGTTTAATTTATCTCAAAAAAGTTAGAAAGTGAACTTGATTTAACGAAAACTAAATTTTACAATTATTAAAAATCCCTAAAAATTCTTAAAATTTTTTAGAACTGAAGTTTTGTCAATACTCTAAGTAAATAAAAAATTCCTAAATCAAAAATAATCAAACTAAACTGAGTTTTGATTCTACCATAAAATCTTATCAATTTCAGTTTTTTATTCTAAGAATAAAAACGATCCGAAAAAATCTCCAAAAGCTCAAAATTAAAAAATATTTTTATTGAGTACTGTTTAAAAAAAATTAGATAACAGTGACATACATAGCGCAAAGCCACGATTGATCGTAGTCGAAACCACCGCCTTCGCTAATATACGTTCCTTGGATTGTACGCGCTAAGAGTTGAACTGAACCGACACATACACAGCACACGAAAATGGTTGTGACAGAGAGATGTGTAGAGCGAGAAAAAAGGAAGAAGAAAATATGTGCGAATTAATGCGAATACATTTACTTAATAAGTTTTTACAAAATATATAAAATTTTCTTCCTGGAAAGAAAGTGATTTAAAAAAGCCTTTCAGTTTATTGATCATAGACTAGCAACAAAAGCGTTAAGATTTATATGCACGAACTGTTGTGCACAACAAAAAAATAATGTTTCGATCACTTACCGGAATCGTGTGTAAAAAGCGCTGCTTTTGCTTCTTTTAGAGTCGCTAATGGCTCGCGACCATCGATTACCTGTTAAAGAGAAGAGCAAAAAATGATTTCTGTTCGTCTTATAATTAGCGCAAACACATTTATGACCCTAAATATTAAATTCGATTATGGATTTTATTATTAATAATAAAGCCAAATATAGTTATCATCATTTAAATTAAGTAACTTAAACTGTTCATCACATTTTATTTACATTAAAACACTATTTTCATATAAATTTCTATTTGTGGATTAGACTCCCAAAGCGCTCCAAATTTATTGTTCCCACGCGAGCCCCATAAATGAATGAAATGTAAATTTTATATACAGTATAATATTTAAATAACGGTAACTAAATTAAAGCATATACTGTAATACTTTAAACTAAAGTATTTATCTTTTAATTAGTAATATTGACAACAAAAATTATGTACAAACTCATATTAATTTATCTGGCCTCGTCGGGCCACAGATGGTTTTTTCAGATCGGGCCGACAGCGCTTTGAATTGATAAAAAAATAAGGCTCGAGCAGAGCAGAAATCGGGCCTAAATATTTTAGCGATTTGGGAGTCTATTGTGGATAATATTATGCTGAATATTATAAAATTAAATGTTAAATTTTTTTCCATTTTAGTATGAGTTGAAAAACAATGTGTGAGAAAGAAAATTATTTCATTTTATTAACGCGTTTACAAACATTTGATTTATTATATTTTAATGTTAAACAAATTGTTTAAATCGATTATTCAAATTCAATTAATTTATTGCGACAAACTATTATAACAATAAGATGAATAGAGTTCCACAAGTAAAATGAATTCTGTATTTAATTTAGTTTATAGTGAATGAAATTTAAAAAAGCGAAACAAAGTGAAACAAAATAAAACAAATAAACGTATAAATTAATTTAGAAACATTTGTAAGAGTTTTTAAAACCATTTTGAAAGCGCAGTTTAATTCACAAAAATAATCATTTTCAAGAACTATAGAACAAAAATTATAGAAGTGAATAAAATAAATATCAATGATAAAACTATTTATGAAATAAATATTTCCCAGTGGAATGTTCTTAAATTCCAAATTATCCAAAATAAATATTTATAAAATTAGGGTAAAATACAAATAAGCTGCCAATAGATATAAAATTAAGAGTTATTTCCCGGCAATTCATATGCGTTGCATGATTTTTATCCCCTCTTGGGATTTTTTTCGGCGGGTAATACGTTACGCGAAAATTTTCCTGACCTATATTTTCCCATCTCTAATGAAAACACCAAAGTTCATGGCGAAAAATTAGGCCACTATTCATATGAAGCATAGTTAAAATGCTTCTCATTGCCATTTTATAGAAGAGCCTCGCTTTCAATCTCGCTCTCTCTTCATTTTCTCTCATTGATTTAGAAAGCGTGACATTACTTGAATATAAGAGTTTTGTGCAAAACGATAGCAATCGATCTCTCATACCATCGCTTTGGTAACTGAATTTCTCATTCAATCCTATTTGGAGAACAGAATTATTAAAGAGATTGCATCCCATTAAACAAAGTTTGTATGAATGAATGGCAAAAAACATAATGCAATCAAAATGCCTTCAGATTTTTCTTTTTCGTTCAAATTAACTTTTAAAAAAATACAAACACACACTCAAAACACGAGTATAATTAAATTTGCGCGATTTTCTTGCTTAGTCTTATTATTCATGTTATCTGCAAAGTTTTTTCTTCTCTCTTATCTTAATAATTAATTTACTGTTTCGAAACAATAAAAATAATTGGAGGGTTTTTGACGCTAAACAAAAAATTGTCTCTAGTTTTCCGGAATACTTCGTTTGGAGTCGATTTTTTTCCATTCAATACGATTTTCCTTTCTTTTCCCGTATATAAGAGAAGTAACTGTCATCGCAAGAGACTATATATTTGTTAAAATGATTGATTTACAGCAACAATTTTCACTCGCATTAACTCTCGTGCAGTGATTTTTTTTTCTGTTCAGGGGTATGAAAAGACACTACTCTTCCAAAATAGTATTACCATTCAACTTAGAGTATATATATTTATAATACAACATTACTAGTGTGTAGTGTGGATAAGTTATATATTTGATGTCGAATGGGATACAATTCCAGATACTTATCATGAACTCAGAAACAAAAAATGAAAAGGAGGAGGAGGAGAGAGAGAGAGAGAGAGAGAGAGAGAGAGAGAGAGAGAGACTAAAGGCGAATATTTCTTACCACAAAAATTGAGACATTATTGTTAACTACTATGCCTAAGGGTTTAGCCATTATGTTACAGCTCACGCGTCACGACTCGGCATAATATTGGCATATTTTGTGTAGTAAAAAGTATTTCGCCAAATAGCTTCATCGTAAGCGTTAATCTTGTTTTTTCTTCTTCTTTTTTTAAACATGTATAGAAAATTGACTTTAAGAAATAAATGGTGAATGAAAAAATGTGAATTCTCGCACACAAACCATTTTCGTAGCAGATCTGTGTTTGTTTTCAATTGCCCTAAAACTTTCTCTTAGTTCTATAAAACACATAAAGTTGTGTTGTTTTCTTATTTTCTTTTCGGTCGAAGCGAGTAAAGAATAAAATAAAAAAATAAGCGAAAAATATGTTGAATTTAAAACTAGATTTTTTTCGCTTTTTTCTGTATAATATATATTTTTCTAAATGTATATTTTTGTATATATGTATGGGTTATATTTCTTCTCTTTATTGTTAAAATCAGTTTTTTTATATTCTGTTTCCTATAACCATTGAGAAAAATTTCGCAATTGAAAACTTTATTTCATCGCGTTGTATAGAATATTATATGTGCAGATTTCTTTTTTTTTCTCGTGAAAATAATGTAAAATTTATGTCTATTTTTCTCTATACCCTTCGGTTAAATACACATTTACTTTGTTGGCTTCAATTTATATCAGTTATTACCAATGTCTAGTGATGAGCATTTTTTAGTTGGAAACTGGAGTTTGAAAGTATTACAAAAAAGTTTAAGCTACGGTTATTTATTATATTACGAATTAAAAGAATTATTGAGCTTAAGCTCCAAGTTTATGGTAACATCTTTTAAATAAATCCATTAGAAAAGTAATGAGCATTTATTCCGTTTATTATTTTGTAAGTGAATCTATTTTGGTTTAAATTATATACTTTATTTTCTAATTTTTCATATTCCCGAATGTTGTCAATACTCCATAAATTTACGTTAGTTATAACCAGATTTAGGAGAGAGCGCTAAATGGCGTCAATGGGATATTGTATTGAGCTCTAAATCGTCACTGAAATAAGTTAGCTTATGTTCATCACTACTAAATATCATATTTAGTGTTAGAGTGCTATTTATCATACAAGCTGTCAAGTTATTAAATAATTTTAAAAGTTAACTCTTACTCTAAACTGATATATACAGTATTTAAAATGGAAATTTATTACTTTATTTATTTACATTATAAATATTTCTTATTTATTTTTCTAATAAATGCGCTGACGCTTAGTGTTTTAATTAATTGCCAAATAAACTACAAAATTCGTATTACGGATTTCCAAGAAAATAGTTTATAAGAATTATTTTGTTTGGTTAACTATTTTGCTTGTTTATAAGTATTTATTTTCTAACTAATACTTTACTTATATATATTTATTAACTCTGACACAAATTGGCTATTATGTCACTATTTTGCGGAGCTTATAGTTTGCTCGTCAAAATTTCTTTCTTATGATTTTATGTGAGTTTAGTTTGTGGGCGAAAAATTCTAAAAGTTTTTTTCTCGAAAAGTTTAATTGAGCACAAAAAACACAATTTATTTATTGATCGAAAAGAGCGAAGTGAAAATTGAGGTCAAATGAGCGAGATTTTCCTTCATATTAATCCATCTTTGATTTTCAGAGTGTTATTATTTAAGTTAAAATAAAAATTTTGATTCCACTGCCATAACTTTACGTTCTAAAATATTATGATCAAAACCATTGAATTAAAATTTATTTATGCGTTTTATTTAATACAAAAATTAACCCAAAAAATTTTACAAACTGGTTAAACGGTATGCATGAGATCATAATGGTCTTGGATTGGACTTTCAATATAAAGCACTATTTTTAAACTAAATTAATTATGATTCAAAAACGTTTACCAACTAAAAATATACACTTCAGATAAACTTTTAAGATGTCTGTACATTTTTTAGTTATTAAACAGTAGATGTTTAAAAAATAAATTTCGAATTTTTATTTTATTTATGAAAAACAATAGGAATTAATGTAGCTTTTTTGCGCACCAATCAATTTAAAATGACAGATAATAAATCTCTTTATTTTCTAAGAAATGCATAACATTTTTAAAAAATCGCACACAATTCTAAGTTTGATTCACTATTATAGACACCTTTCAATAATATAATTGAATACCTATGTTGTTCACGCAAATACAAAAAACATTTGTTTTTAGTTAAAACGCGGACTATATCTGGTTAAACACGGTGTTTTAAGTGTCACTTTGGTATAAAAGTAGATAAATTCTGTTTTTTGAATTCCTTTTTCCTGCGACAATATTTTCAGCGAAATCTTGCACATCGAAGCAAAATTCTTATAGCCGTGGAATTTTTTCATAGAAAATTTTTTATTGAAAAATATAATGTCGAGTACTGAATATATTTTGTTGAAAAACCGAAGGATTTTGACCATAAGCTTGAAAATGTTTTTAATATTTATCTGCATGAATATTAATATCGTATACACGATTACTCTGTAAAAAACGAATAGCTAATCAACAAAATAAAAAATGAGTTTTATTATAAAAGGTCGCACTGGTATGTAATAAATTTTATTTGAATACCCAATATGTAACTGTTAGCACACAAATAACTTTTATTGCGCTTTTATTCAATCTCTGATTTTTTTCACCATATATTTATATATATATGTCGTTTACTTATATTAGTAAATGCATTATTGAATTTCTGTATTAGCAAAACTTCTTTTAATGCCAAAAATTTGTTTTACAATCAATAGTTTTGCTCAAACATCAAGAGATGCAGCATTGAGTAAAGAGAGTGAAAGGGGAATAAGACATCCTTTATTCAATATCTTCCGCTTAAAGAAAAAGGAAGAGAAGGAAGAGACAACAAGAAAAATAAGAGAGAGAGAGAGAGAGAGAGAGAGAGAGAGAGAGAGAGAGAGAGAGAGAGAGAGAGAGAGATTC
Organism: Phthiracarus crinitus; assembly: GCA_034698025.1. Lineage (NCBI taxonomy): Eukaryota > Metazoa > Arthropoda > Arachnida > Sarcoptiformes > Phthiracaridae > Phthiracarus > Phthiracarus crinitus. The sequence goes on from JAQGAW010000100.1 coordinate 30,600, forward strand.
ATCGGCAGAGCTCCCTTTAATTTAAGGCTTTCGCCACAAAAACTTTTAATAATATGTAATATTCCGTGAAAAAACACAGCAGAACTCTCAATACACCGAAATAAACCATAATTGAGTATAAAAACATTGTATAATGATGGTTGTACTGTATAACGAAAGAAAATGGTCAAAATAATGATGATTATGCTACTATAGTGATCGAAAACTAGCGTCGTTAGCAAACTTAGAAAATTGATTTATTAATATAATAAAATAAAAACTTATTTTTAAGAATTTATCTCAAAAAGGAGATAAGCGCGCACTGATTTTATTATACGACCGAAATTACCTTAAAATCAGTTTTCAATGTTAACATTTTCAACCAAAAGAGTCATACGATATTAAGATCTTAAGACCTTCGATATTTTCCGACTATTCGACACGTTCCTAGCCTTTGGCTATTAGAATAGCTTTCTTCTTAATACGCTACTACTTCTTCTTTTTTCTCAAGATCTCTTTACTCTAATATTACTCTTATATCTCTTAATATACTGTAGATTTTTTTAAATACAATACTTTATTGTTATCCGATATTTCTTCTACAATACTTATCAGTACTCTATCCTCTCCTATATCTCTCTTTATACATTCGTTATTGTGGTTGTTTGATCAGCGTATAATGCAAACAAACAATAAGAATAACTTAGTAATATAAGCTCTTCGCCAGTAATATTCTCTTCCCATAAAAACCTGTTTAACTTAATTAAACCCTTATTTATATTAACGGGTCTCGCGGTGATTAGGTTTACCAGTCGATTTAAAACACTGTGTTGATTAGTGTAGCAGCACTGCTGTTATGTGAATAATTTATTTAACATAATTTAGCGCTTCATAAGAGTTTCATCGCGTTCGCTATAAGCTGTAAGACTCTTTCCACTAAACGATCGCGCATTTATTTTTTCGATTGTGAAATAAATTCGGGAACATTTTTTGTGTCTCATATTTTTCTTATGAAATCCATTTTTTAAAAAGCAATGTACTGTATGTTTTCCTCAATTTGAATATGTCCTAAATTTTATACGACAATGTTCGCTGAGTTATTAAAAACCAAATTCGCGGCAATGTTCGCTCGCTTTCCCAGTACTGTATCACTCTGTCTATAGTATATTCTTCTTTTAACATAAAATATCAACATTTGCAGTGCAAAGATGCGCTCACGGGTTCTTTTTGTTGATTAAATATAGATTTATGCGCATAAATAATCCAATAAGGTTTCTATGATAATCAAATTGTTTTACTAAACACTTGTTTGTTTTGTGGCGCTCTTTTTTTTATTTCGAACCCAATTTATTATATTAACGTCATAATATTTTAGGCTAAAATTTAGCTTTTATTCAAAATTTGTTAAAATCAAAGATGTTAAGAAGCGGAATGCTTCAGAATTAAAATCCTCTGTGAACGTGTGTGTGGGTGCAGTTAAAAAAAATTTCCTGATTTTTTCTTTCTTTAGAAACGCTTCAATTTTTTCGATTTGAAAAGAAACATCAATTTTTAGTCTACTATTGTCAATATAAAGGTTTATATATTGGGAATAAATTATAAACATCACAGAATAAATATTTTTTAGTGTCAAACTCTGTTCTACATTACAATAAAAATTCGAGGTAAAATTATAGGCTGTCAACAAAAGTTTGCATTTGAACTTGACATTATAGAATTATCGATATTATAGCCATTATTTTGAAACAAATTCAGAACAAACAAAAAATGGTTGACAGCTTTGATTAACTTTATAATAAACGATTCAAAAAACTATAATCATGCGATCAAATGCTATATTGGCTTTTTATGCAAAAATGTTTTTAAAATTCTCCCACATATTAATATGATTATATAGAAAAAACATAAGGTGTATATTCTATCATAGCCGCGGTGTGTTATTTAGAACATAAGGTATCGACCAGTTTTTATCAACATCGCAATAATAGTACGAAATAAAATCTAAAAATCTACACAATTACCTTTAAGAATGCAATATACAGAACGGCTAACAAATTGCCTGAAAAAAATCCATTCGATTATCTTTTTTAGTTGTTTTATTAGTAAGAAAAATCAATGGCCAACTAATCAATAGCATATATAGCCTAATGGCGAACTCATTTTTAAACCATATCAACATATATAAAAAGCGTACTCTAGTCTAAAAATTTTATCATTAATTTATGATTTATATTTTTGCGAGAAAACGAATAAAAACAAAATTATATTGATTTTGTACTCGTTTTTTTAAAAAAGAAAAGATATAATACAGATTCGTTTTCTCCAAACTAGTGCTCTCAAAACATTATGCACTGATTGATCGCATCGTCGGTAATGTTTTCGCATTTTTTCATTGCCTGTACCTCACTCTCTCACTCTCTCCCCATCTCTCCGTTTTTCGCTTGAAATATGAGCGCTGAGCCAGAATTTATTATAAAAACATCATATATTTGTAGATTAATTTATATTCTAATTATTGCTGGCATTAAAAAACATTAAGAATTATCATATTTATGCGGCAGAGTGTGCTTTAGGGAGAAGAAAACCATAAATCCTTTTATTACTGCGATAGAGTTTTAGCGAAAGAAAATTATTAATGAAATAAAATACAATATCTTTATATTTGAGTCTCGATTTTGTTTATTGTAAGGATTACCTAATTTGATCTCTTTGTTGGTGAAAAAGTGGCGGAAATAAGATGTTATCATACGTTATTAATGTTTTTATTATAATACAGAATAAATACATTTTAGTGGAAATGAAATTGTTTTATTGAATTAGAAGATAACATTTCAATGTTACTTTTAATTATTATTTACTAATTTAATTATTGTAACGAATTAGTTTAAATTTAATTCAATAAAATTTATTTTATTAAAGTAATTAAGAGGTAAAATTTGAATAAATATATAAGAAAATGTTTTGTACTTGTAATTTAATAATTTGCATTAACTTTAATAATTTGATTTTTAATTAAAGACATTTATTTTTAAATAAAAATAAAGTTACTTGATATTAGTAAATTGGATTCAATTATAGGAATTTAAATAAGATCTTGACAATAAAAAAATCTATAATGAATTAATTGAAAATAAATCTATTGTAAATCCCGCGTTAATAACCAAAAGTAGTATCTTATAGTATATACCAGTTTAAATATAATTAAATCAAAAAATTATTATCGAAAATACTTCATAATTAAATATAAAATTTCAAAATTCGACTAAATTCTGCGAATATGATAGCTTTTGATAAATCCTTATTCTAAATAATTAATTGATTACCGGTAAGTTATATGGATTTCATAAGCAAATTAAATGATAAATAAATTATACAATATATAAAATTCCTCTATAATTCTTTAGTGAAGCACACATCTAATATATTCGCTTTCATTTTATCTTAATATAAATTATTCAAATAAGTTTTACACCCACGTATTGTGAAGCGTATTTCCAAAATCTAATTCCTCAGATCTTATTCAACTGAATATTTGAATTTTTTATGATTAAAAATGGCTTTTCCACCGGAACCTGTCATGATTTTAAATATTAATTCTAAAATACTAATGTAATAATTGATACGAACGTATTAGCTTTAAAGTATAGATCGAGTGTTTAAATGAGCTCAAACGAGTTCTTATTCGTGTGTCGAATTTAATGGTAACAGTCGTTATTTAAAAGATATTGTAAGAACTCATAACCTTTAAAATGCGCATAAATATTACAACTAAATATATAGTTCTTATATTGGATTTAACAAACTTAAAATTCTAGTATACGTATACAGTATACAATTCACATATTCAATGGCAATTAAATCAAATCGTAGCTAACATTTGTAATTCAATCAAAATTATACTAAACATACATAGGGTCTCAAATCGAAATCTAAAATTCTGATAAATCTATTAAGATGTATAAAACACAGTTTCCACTGATGAAACATTTTCAACGCCCATCACTCTATTAGTGTGTATTCAGTTCTTGCAATGAAGAACAACTGTTGTGCAAACAAAATAAAACACTTTCTTAATGGACTTTTTGTTATATACTAAGAGCACAAACACACACACATATATACATCCAAATACACAAAAACTTTTTTTTGATTGTATTTTATTTACTACTATTCGAGAGCAAGAGTTGAGGATATTTCTATATCCACTTTTACTCTCTCTTAAAACGGATATTAGGAGTTAAATCAAATTTCCCGATAACTCATTTGGCAATCAAAGCATCTTAAATAATTACTAAACACACTTAAGATAATAGTAATCCGATGAAATTGAAATTATTTTTGTTTATTAAATTTCAGTGTTTATCGCGCATAGAAAGTGGGAGAATGTTTCGAAAAGATAAATTAATTTTCGATATATTGTTGATAGTTTGTTGACGTCATAACTTCTATTAATGTTTTAATGGGTCTTAAATATTTTCTCTATAAAAAGAGAAAGACTTAATGAAAGAAATAGACACAACAGGAGAAGAAAAGATGGGGAAGAGAAAGGGGGACAGAACTCAGTGAAGAGTGAGACTAATTATGTAGATTAGAATTCCAATCAAAAATAAGAGTGAATTAGAATCTCATGCTAATTAAAACTCACTATAATACTGATAATAATAAGTCTACCCTTAAATCATTATTGTGCAAAACACTGTTATTATTATTTAGACGAAACATACTGTAAATAAAAGGCAAATGGAAGTCAAACGACGCTTAGCGATACAAACGAGAAAAAAACCGAAAAATTTTTTGTGCGCTAAATCGTCAGATGAATCTCATCGCCAGTTTGTGTGTGTGTGTTAGCCTACAGCATAGCCAACTCAATGCCATAGAAATATAAGAGGAGAATAGTAAAACAAAAAAAATTACTCGATCCGAAAAGTTAAGTAAATTACAGGATACTTTTCGATTAAACTGCGCTCTCAATTTTAATTATACGGTATTATGGGTTTGAAACATTGCGCGATTGCGATACACATACACATACATATACATAGCTATTGCATTGCAATCGAAACAAACGTTAATTGATTAAAGCTATTTTCCGAATGTATCATCTCGTCTCTACGTTTTTGCGCAAAAATACCGTATAATTAACTGATGCATAAAATCGCGTCAATTACGCTTATTGAGATAACTAATTGAACTAAAATCGAAATTCTCAACCGAAAAACCCTACGCCAATATTCTGGGTTTTCGCGACCGTTCGTCGTCTGCTAGTGGTCTCCGAGAGTATATATTTGTGAAGATATTTGTTTTAATGTTAATTAAAAAAAGTAAAGTGATAGGCAATCTGCTAACTATTCATTTATCTTTTTTCGCTCAATTCATCTTTCAAAACAAGAGAGCGATCTGTTCAATGTGTGGTCGCTTACTGTTAAGTCAAGAGGTGTTTCGATTTCGAGTTTATCATTAGTTGCGAAATCGTTTTTCGAAATGTCTAATCTGTCACAGACTAATTCGATATGATTTGTTGTAGAATTTGGATATTTAGCGTTTACGTTAATGCGAAACTTTTTACAAACATTTGAGTTTATTGACTGAATTTTACTGAAAGAATTGCGATCATACAGTATTCTGCTGTAAAATTCGTGTTGTATTAGTGTAATCGATTTTACTACAAATAAAAATTTGGTAAAATTCTAGAAATTCGTATCGCTTGATATTTAAAATATAATTGATTCAGTTATCACCAGCATTTAAATCAATCTAAAAAATTAATAGGTAAACATTGATTTGACTACATTCGCTTAAAGGTTGCTCAACCCTCTGGTTATGTACGCTACAGAAGCACTCTTCAATCCCTTGTTTGACGTTTGATGAATTTTTTTTTCAAAATCTTCAGGGGAAATAAATGTATGAGTAAAACAACTACTGGCGAATAAAATTTTAATTTTGCTAAAATTTTAAAATTTTAAAACTTTTTTTGTGTATTAGAGTTTATGAAAAATTCTGGGAGAGGGTTACCCTTAGGCACCCTACTTTGTCTCTTTATAAGCTATAATTATAAAAAAAGGATCCACAAATATTATCTAAATATACAATAACAAAAGTTATACATCATTAGTTTATTGACACATGAGTTAAATTAATATTAGAAATAGCATTTAATAATGCTTTATTTTAACTCAATTATTAAAGGTTACTGTTCGACATCGATATTGTGCAATGCCAAAGGCTTAGCCATAGGTTAATCTGTTAATCCCATAAAATTGAAAGAGAAAGTGAGTGAGTGAGTGAGTTTTGTGCGCATATTTTTTGTTTTATAAAGAAAAAAATTTGCATTCAATCAATATTTTACAAAACGTATATATATTTTCAATTTGATGGAGTATTGATTTTGAATTTAGACATATCAAGACTAAAGGCTAAACAGTTATACTTTTTTGGCGAAAAAAGTGCATCCAATAGATATATGGCATAAAAGACATCATATTTTTTCTTTGCTTTTCTTGTTAGAACGCAAGTTTTAAAACTATTGGAAATGCTTAAGTGTGACATTTGCCAGTATTTTTTAGCTGATTTTGTGTCTGCGAAAAAATAAAACAAAATCTCACTTTGAATTTATCGCTTCTTTTTGTTGTCTAGTTCTCAACAATACAATAGAATCCTTTATAGTTTAAAACTATTTTCATCAACTTTTTTATTCTAAATATTAATTCTTCACGTTTAAACTGAATAAACTTTAAGTGAGAAAAAAAATCAATATCACTAAATATTTGGGAGTAATATATGTATTAAAATTGGAATGAGAATTACAATTAGTGCTAATCTCTGTTTTGATTTTATCCAGTACTAAAAAGCTGATTCAACAGAAAAATCAAAATTTATCAGATTTTTTAAAAAATTTGATCCATAAATAATGAAATTTAAAAAACCCTTTTACTCAATTTATTAATTTCAAAAATATTATGATGTTTATAAAACTTCTAAACGCAATAATGAATGCTTGGATAATTAAATATAATAAATGGTTGATTATTAAATTTTTTAATTATATATTTTATCAGATATTAGATATCAACACACTTTAAATTATAATAGCTTATTATGTAAATATATTTCGGCAAAAAAATTCATTAAAAATTATGTATAATAAAATATTCAGATTTAATTTAGATTTAAACTGTTTTTTCCTTCAATTATTTACTCCTTCAGATGATGCCGATATAGATATTTAATACAAACATCGTTATACAGTTTTACCAATATTGCACAGGTTTGTGGTTGAGATTTTCTTAGCGCAGGGAATAATTTATTCTTGAAATAACAATAACTTCGTAAAATAAAGAAAATTTTTACATGTGTGGATAACGGTAAGCTTTGATGTTCGTATTCGTTTTGTAATTCGTTGCGGTAAAAACAATTAAATCAAATCAAAGAGTTCCGACCCAAATAAATGCGTATCTTCTCAATTATGGTGGATTAAGCAAAAAGAGGATAATAATCATTTATTTAGATTCTGTATGTCCCGCATTTTAAGTTTTTTAAGCCATTAAAGTGGAAGAGTTTTATCGTCTTTTCAATATCTCAATGGAATAATTTTTTTAAATAGTAAGCATAGCATAAAATGTCATAAATCATAGCGTAACGGCTAATCTCAAAACTCCCGAAAATAAGAGATATCGAACATCATCAGACACTTCAACTAAAGCCAATTTTTAATTTATTATATTTTGAATTAACTGAATCAATTTATTATTAAAAAATTATGGATGGATCCAAACTGCGAAATAACTTCATCAAAACGATGATATAATTATTATGCATAAAAATGATTAATTAGAATTTTTATTATTATCACAAAGAACTTTAATCGAAAATAAGTTTTATTATCTTAAATTAATTTTTCATTACTTAATCAGTAACTGAACCAAAATTGTTTTGTATTTTTATTGCCTGTGTTCTAAATAATTAAACGTTATTTTATGCATCGGTTCGACCCACACATTATCCCAAGTTATCACTATAGCTATCAGTGTGCGGAATAATAATTTTGATTTTAATCGCATTAACGGCTAAACATTTGTCAACAAAAAAAGAAATAATTTATTTATTATGCGTTAACATCTATCATTAACTTACGTAATTTGTCTTATTTTTAAAAATTGTCATTTGTTTAGAATAAAAAATATCATATTAATAGAATGATTTTTTTTCGTTAAACAAATTCTATTAAAGTAAATCGCGCTGAAAAGGTTCCATAAAAAATTATGGATTTACAATTTTAAATTCCATCAAAAAATTAAATATGTCTAATAATTTACATTATATAACATAAGTGTCTAGACATACCGAAATTTTTTTATGTATAACATATAAATTGAATTCTATATCAAAACAAGTACAAAACAGTCATAATATTTGCGTTTGAAATCAGTTAAAATGATTTGGAATTTAAAAAACCGACAAATATTTAATTTATTGTTTGATCGATTTTATTCCTAGCATTCCATTCAATAACAATATAATTTTAATTTCATTGATCTAATAGAAAGCTATTTTAATTTAATTGATGTGAAACATTAGAGAATACATATTCACGATGACAAACATATCAAAACGTAAATATCTCGACATCGATCCGAAATTTGTTAATTTTTATTGGCTTCGTGTGCCCAACAAAAAATTTAAAAAATTTAGGGATTAATTAAGAAATCATAATAGACTATTGTTTTGGAATAAAAACGAAATATATGATGCAAAACATAATATTATACTGTAATCAATCATAGCTGATGCGAATCAGTCTATGAATATAACTTGTAATCGAAAATATTTCGATATAAAACTCGTAAACTATAGCTAATCAGTCTCTGTTTGTTTCCATTTTATTTTAAACTATGCTTTTGCTTATGTTTTTTTCGAGTTTGTGTTTGTTATGCTATTTATCGTAAAATTTTGAGTCGATTTACTTATAATATCCAAATTATGACTGATTGATGATTTAAAAGGCAAATTCCGCTCCAAATCATGAACAACTTATGCTGACTCGTGAGTGATAAACGAGTTTTAACCGACAATAAACGGCGTAATCCGTTCCAATAAATTACATATTAACATATTATTTATTTGGTCATTTAAATTCTGACATTGTGGTCATTTGTCACGAACAACAATGTGCACATATATAGGGATATAGACATACAGATGTCCTCAAGTATACATAGTGGGGAATAGTGATGAGAATAAGCTCAAGCTCAGACAAGCTAAACTTAACCTAGTTCTAGCTTAATGCAAAGCTCAATAAACCTTTTGGAGCTTATAGACCAAAGCTCAAAGCAGACACTTGAGAGCTTAAGCTTATAATAAGTTTGTGCTATTGAGCTTATTGAGCTATTATTTAGCTTTTATTGAGCTTATGTTTTATAATTTTTGGTGAAAACCTTAACTCACATTGCTTTATATATAATTTAATTACGTAAGAATTGATTGTTTTTAACGAAATAATTCCTTTTTGCAAAACAAAATCATTAGATAAACTCTCGAATGATTTTTTAGTTAATGTAAATTAATTTTAAAATTCGCATAAACTAAAAATTTTGAAATTTTTCACTTCAATGCAAGCTCAAAAATCAAGCTCAACCAAGTTAAGCTGAAGCTCAGAATAAATGAGCTTATTCTCATCATTAGTGGGGAACAATGTGTTTGCGTTATCAGTCAAACAATTTACATTTTGATAAAATAGAAAAAATTTACATTAATTTTTCAACGTGCTTTACACTAAAATAAAATAAATAAAGTATTATTTTTAAATAATAATGTTAGATCATTAACGCTGGAATAAAAATGGAGAATTCGAGTCTTAAACGAGATTTGTGAACAAGGATTTGACACGAGTGGGACTGACTTACACGTTAATATTAGTTACAGTAAATGATTTTACAGTTAGTTATCATTCCTAAATTTTTAAAACTTTTAATTTTTCAATATAATATAATTTCTTTAATTAATCGATTAAGTGTTCCTCCAAAGTTGTAAGACATTTCTTTCTAACCTCAATTCCATTCGATTGTGCGCATGATTTATCAATGCAACAAAAACAAATTAATATTATTTCAAATATTAATAAAGGAGAGAAAAAAACTAATATTAAATAGACGGTAAAACGTTAAATAAACTAAACTCCATTATATATAATATAAAAATAGAGTGCAATTTAGTGATAGGCGTTAAGTAGCAATAGCTGCGATATAAGTGAGCAGTTATGCAGTTTACGAGTGCATCATCTCATCACAATGACATGGCAGCCAAGAATCAAATATTAAGTAAGGGGAAAGTTATAATGTGTCACCAGTGATTTTGATGACACTGCGAACACTGCCAACGCGTTTATGTGTGCCACTTGTTTTCATAAACTCTCGCACACACTTTTTTTGCTTAACAGAAAAAATAACAGTAAAGCATAACAATATTAAAGCGCTTTCAATCAATTTTTCAGTCATACTTAAGATATACAGTATAACCCGGTTTATAGCACCCCTGATTATAGCAAATTTCGATTATAGCAACGAAATTTTAAAACACCGATCGCTTCTATGAGTGCTATAATGTTAAAGCTATCGGTTTATAGCAACTCTGATTATAGCAAAACCTTGATTATGGCAAACAACTTATGATGAACATATAGCATAGCTAATACCTTGATTATAGCAAAATTTGCATGAATTTTCAAATTAACTTGACCTTAACCTTAAAGTAAAATTGGAAGTATTAAAAATACCTTAAAAGAAAAAACTTTGTACTAAAGTTTCTAAACTAAAATCATTTTAGCATTTGTTTTGTTCAGTGAAATTATTTTATAATTACGGAACGAGATTTCTGGGACTAAAAACTGGTCAAAACGGGAACAAAAATTAACCAAAAAAGGTCATGTGTCCGGGAAAATATATTTTCATTAATATTAAAAATTAAAAAATTTTAAAAAAATATGAGACATTTTTAAATTAAATCTGCATATTTCTTTAATTTTTTTGAAAGGAAAAAGATCTTATTATTACTAATTCTTGCAGCCAACCTAATTTCATGCGGATAATCCGCCCCAGCGCAATGTCCGCTTCTCAACAAAAATTTAAAACTATCGAAAATTTAACATATAGTTAGCAACCATCTTAGTATAGTCCTCAAATTGTAAACAAACAAACTTCAAGCTAAAGTTTGCACTTATACGGATCTTTCATACTCATTAGACTAGTAAACAGTTAGAATTCTTAAACCCGAACCCGACTCCAACCCGACCCGAACCTGACAGGCTTCAAGTTATATTTAAATGTCATATTTTAAAATTTTTGCAAAATTTAAAAAGTTTTATGCTATAAATCGTTGTTTTATTGGTTTTTCGAGGTTTCTTCCAAATTTTTCAAAATCAGACCCGACCGAACAGTTTTGAGCCCAAACCCGACATTTCGGGTACATGTTTACTAGTCTAAAACTCATATATCGAAGTTTATTGAGAAGATGATGAGTTGCCTCAAATACTTTTTGATATTTTTGAAGCATTTAAAGCGGAATCAAACTTAACTTTTAATAATTTATTGAAAATAAAGTTTTTAATTTTGAAAATAAATTTTGTAAGATTGTCCGCCATCACTCTAAAGTCCGCACCTTTTATTTTAAATTATTTAAAGATTTTTATTTAGATTGTCCGCGAACTATCCGCAATTTAGGGTACTTTATTTTAACAATTATTTATGCATATTTTTTTGAACATTTGGGCATATCCGGGATTATTCCAAGAAATTGAATAAATCGGAAAAAATTAGGAAAATAAATTTAATTGAAATGCTTAGTATTAATTAGTATGTTTAAGTTGTCATCTTATTCTTCCAGCAATGGAATTAATTTAAATTTTGCGCAAATTTGTTAACTCGGATTATAGCAAACCCCGATTATGGCAACAATATTTTAATGCACCATTGAGTTGCTATAAACCGGGTCATACTGTATATTTTTTGTGATGCACTAGTGATATATGAATCGCGAGATGACTATATATACGGTTTATATATTTTCTTCATTCACACTGTACATACCATAAGAGTATAACTTGTTTATATATACACCATATATACGAGTTATAGATATATCTAACGAGAAAATATTCAACAAAACAGAATAAAGAATACATTTCGTAACTATAGTTTAAATTGTATAGTCGGGGATAAAAATGACAAAAACGTCGGCAATAACTTTTTATAATATTACTTTTCAGTTAATGGTGAATAATGCTTCGTCTATTCAGTTGTCAGTTGCTATCTATCTCTATCTCCCGTTTCTTTAAATACGATTTTTTTCGCTCGTATTTAAAATGTATTATTTATTGACATTTATAATCATTATTACTAGCAGTGAGACGAACGCATATATTTTATTGCTTGTCATAAAAGAGACGTAAAATTGTTGCGCAATAATAAAAGGATTTTGTGGCCGCTTTTCGGCCATTTTTCGTGCTTTTATGCATCAAAGAAGAATCATTTGTGTGCCGGCAGTGCAAACGCGGCCTAAAACTTCATACCAAGTTTACCACTTCCTAAACAGAACACTAATATTTATTCTTGACAATTATCTGTTACAGTCATCTGACATTCAATTATAGATAATAAAATTAGTGTATTGGAGGCAATTAAAAATATTTGGTTGATATAAACCATCGAAAATAATCGCTAAAATACAGCGTTTTTGCTTATTTTCGTTCGATTTCATTCATTTCTTCCATTATTTTTTATATTTTTCAGTGCTTATTATCAATAAATTTATACTTTTTCGCTGAAAATATTTTTGATTTAACGCTTTTAAAAGTTCAAACATGTACGCATTAAATTCGGTTATAGATATACAGCTAAACGTTTAGAACATAAACGATAAACAGTTTTTTATGAAAAAATAAATATGTATGAGTTAAAAGGTTAGCGCAACACTTCGTTGATTGCTATGACCCTTTCAGGTGTTACATCAATTCTTATTAAATTTTCACATTTTTTTACTTTATTCTCACAGAGACTATAATTCACGATTTTATTCGAATTAGTGTCTAAAAACTCAATATTTTTACTTGTTGTACCGAATAGTAGAAATATACGAGTTAATACAATTAGCAGAGAATTTTTTTAATAACAAATTAATTTCTAGCAAAATGAAATTATTTTTCGATAATTAAAGTACAAACTAAAGTAAATTTATTAAACTACATATACACATAAATAAATATATATATATTTGTATACTATTATTAATAATCTTCTCTCGTTAATTATATTTTGAGAGCAGAAAAAACCAGACTAACGGCTTAAATAAAAATATTTCATCCCCGATAAAAATGAAAATAATTTGTGCATTGCTGTGACTGCGCTCCGCAATAGACCCTCATCTGTAGCAGAACTCTGTCATTGACATCGTGTGTTCATTTAGGTTTGCGCCAAAGTATCAGTGTTTTGTGTTTCTAAGATCAAAAGGCATTTCGTTTTTAAAATAAATCATCGGAAAATGTAGAGTAAAACGACTTGTGTCGTTAAGGAGGAAGAAAAGACTGTGCACAGCGTAAGACTTTGCTGCTACGCTTTTGCGCATAAAAATATGTCGTATAAATTATAGTCCAATTTTTTTCCTTTCAATATAATCAGTTTCATTAACCAATAGGAAAAATTTTTTCTGTACAAGATTTTTAACATTTATTCTTTAACTCAATAGACTCAAAAATTGATGAAAAATAAACTCTAATATAATAGATAGTGAGTACGTTTTTACGGTTCGAAAATCAATAGATAAATGAATTATATTTAATGATATTATTTCTCACATCGTTTTCTATCACATCATTAACTATCAAAAAGGCGTGTTAATACTCTTTGCTATAGTAACTTAAAGAAATATT